>JAGDYQ010000045.1:5462812-5626344 GCA_021962125.1 Bulinus truncatus
ATGGTTGGTTTAAAAGGCACCTTACTCTCTATGTGTGTGCATTATGTTAGCTTTGACAAGCTAAAAGTTCTAATTTTTTTAAGAACTCTGATTTCAACTAGTAAAGTAGACTTAAAATACATTTGTTTTAAAACTATCTATTGAAATCTGTGATGAAAATGTAACTTTAGAGTCTGTACAGATTAGAGTTAATCAGCAACATTTTATTCCTGTATCTCTGCTAGGGGTTGACCCTTATTGTTTTAAAGTTTCAAAATGAAAAAGTGGCAAAAATGAAGAATAAATTGAGATTTTAAAGTATTATGCATAACAGAACAATGTTGATAAAAATCTTACCATCATTTGTCCTTGTATACAAAATATCTGACAAAAGCCTGTTGAGCTATAAATATAACATCTAAATATAATTAAATTTCTCACGTTTTGCTTTAATTGGTATATAATCTTTCTTTAGACAGCTCATCCGATGAAGACATTAAAGCTACTGATGATGAAAGGGTAAGAGTATTATCTTCAAGAAACTTAAATGATTTTGCTTAGTTTTGCTCTTTCCAAATCCAAAGCCGCATTATGTGGCTTGAGCAGATTTCATCATTTAAGAAGAAATCTAGCCAACACTTATTATATTGATAAGAATTTTTTTTTATATTCGGAATATCTGTGTTGATCCTTCTAGTCCTTTAATTGGATTTTCCACTTTGACAAATTGCTTGTTTCCTCAAATTTGGCCATAAAGCACAAAGTGAAAAACCCAAAATAAATAAAAAAAATTATCTTCCTAATTATAAAGGTAAATTTTCTTTTAATGGTCAATGAAAAGCTTTAACTGCAATTGTTTAGTCTAAGCAACGTAGGCAGCAACTAAATGAAATTTCACCTCTTTAACACTAAATTGAAATATTTTTAGAACAAAAGTTAAGGATAGTGCATTGATTTCACAATGATGGGCTTTGCAAATTATTGCTAAAGTGTTGTTTTTTTTGCAGTTTTTAAAATGCAAATTGATTCTAGCAAAGAAATTGAGGACAATTTTGAGGAAGGAAAATAACTAATTAATAATATTCTTATTATTGATATTGCTATTATTTTAGTGTGAGAGGATGAAGTTAGAAGTTCTACAGAGAATATCTCAAGAGTTTTCGACTTTAAAGCATGACCTAAAGCATGAGCTAAAGGTAGGCCTATGTATAAATTTCTTTTATAGATTATATAGACATAGTTTAACTTAAGAACTTTAAGATTACTTTTGTAAAATAATAGTTTATTTCTTCATTGATCTTTACATTTTTTTCTTCCTTTTAATTTTAGATGATGGTAATGTAACACAATTTTTTTCACTTATTTTATTATTTAATAACTCTGAGTAAAACTAATTATTTTGTACTAATGTTCATTAACATTCATTTATAATCATAATTATTTATTACTAATTTGTTACTAAATAATTTTGTTTTCAATGTTACAATTAGTTATAGAATTAACATTTATGCCTTAGCTAAATTAAGCTATATCTAAATGCTTTTTTTTTAAATATCTTAATTTATTGTTTACTAAATTTTGAATTTACATACCAGAATATTCAGCAAGATTGTAGAAAGTTCGCGGTTTTTAAAATTACTGACTCTTTTATAGACGGGATATTACTTGCAGCTAGTGAGTCATATACTTTTCTTACCTTTTAATTATAAAACCATTTATCACATGTAATGTTGTATCTGCCATTTTTTATATATATATTTATGCACATCTATAATGATTACAGGTCTCTTCGCATACGTATGTGGAATATTTACGCTCATTGTTGCCTTGCGTTTATACCAATCACAAAATAAAGTGTTGCTGCCAAAGAAATCACAAATCACCCAGTAGGTGTTCACTAACAATTTTGCTGATCTTCAATCCTGATTTTATTTTGTACTGCTGATGATTCACCCAAGTATTCTCAATAAAAAGGTTAAACATAAGTAACAGTCTTGTTTTCTGTGCTCATCTTGTCAAACCTAAGATGTTGCTATGGCTGATTAAAATATAAATGTATCAACTGGTCAAGATCTGACTTTGCCAGGATATCCAGGACATTGAATGTTACATGACTTCTGGGTTCAATATCAGAAAGTGTTGTTAAATTGCTTTTATTTTTCTACATTAATGTTCTGTTCATGATAACTTTTAAACCCTTTTGTCCAAAACATGTAATTAATATTTACCCCTTTCAGTCAAAATGAAGTTTTGCTTGAGGTCCCAGGTGGATACACCCTAAAACCCCATGTCAGAAACTTTATTTACCCTAACAAAAATCTGGCAATTTATAGAACTCAGGTACATTGCAGCTGAAATATAATAATTGGAGGTACGGGGACACCACAAGACTTGGTGCCAATGAAAACTGTTTATATTGCCTCCCATTATAGTAACCCAGATTTCATTAAAAATAAAGGGGAGGGGGACAGTAAAGATCATCATTACTACTTCATTTTCCTCCCCTCTAATTTTGTTGCAATCCGCATTGATTCTCTTGGCTGAATCGTGCTAACGACTCGCCCATAAATTACATCAAGAAAATTTTAGGCCACTCCCACGCCCTTAAACAAAAATAGACTTAATTATGAAGCTCGCACAGGGCTCCGTAATGGATAGCTGCAGATCTGAACGGACTTGCAACTTTAGCCAAGCATACATCACACACGTAGACAAAAAAAAACATTTGTGCACATTTACTTTTATATCACTTTTTTACAATTTTTTTTAAATAACTCATTAAGAAAAAAATATTGAAAAAAAAAGCAACTGTATTTGTAAAGAGAGTTGAATCTTTTACAGTATCAGTTTGAGTTGAATCGTGTACTGTACAGTATCAGTATGTATGATAAAAAAACTGAAATAATGATGAGAAATTACATCAGATAAACAGCTACATATATATATATATAAATATATAGCAATATTATCCATTCTATGCCTAGAAGAACTTTTGTACTGTTATTGGATAATCGTTATTTAACATATACTGTATTTGAAAGTGAACAATCCAAAAAAAAATGATTTTACTTAGCTCAGAAAAACTTTTTTTTTGTGTGATAGTATTGGTGTTGGTCCCCATAATATTCTACTCTCAGGTATGGTCAGATATTCTGGGTCAATAGATATTTTCTCATATTTATTTTTCAATGGAGAGACTTTTGTGTGTTAATATTTTGTGTTGGTCCTCATAAAATTCTTCTACTCTTGTGCATGGTCTGATAATCTGGGACTATAGATTTGGGTTTCCTTTAAATAAGCTGGGGGTGGGACATCATCAGATTTTTTTTTAATGGGGAGACTTATACTTGAATTATTGTGTGCTACCAGGTGGCTATTTTAATGCAGTAACACAAGAGTTCAGGGACTAATCCATGTCCAGTATAATGGCTTTAGAATGAACATCAAATTTATCAATCTGTCATAAAGAATTGTTTTAAAATGTAGACACATATAAAATGTTTAAAAAACAGCACCACCCTGATGACGAAACAATAATTAAAATAGTACAACTCTGTTATCAATAAAAAAAAATATCTAAATACTTGTACAGCCGACCAATAATTCATTGTCTGAGAAGAGCAAGCATGTTTTTAATTCAGCTAATAGTTAACATACTTATATATGTCAAGAAAAAACAAGCAATTAAGCCTGTTCCATTCTGGACACAGGACGTGTTAGCGCATTTTCATGTTATGTATCAGTACGTATGCTATCTTTCAGTAAATATTTGTAAATTTTGGAAATGTTTATAAATTCAATTGTGTAATGCATATATCTGTAAAAAAAAATTTATAAAGACGTTTCTTTATATTTGAAAAAAAATTATTTTCTCTTAAATCTAACTACAAGTGGTTTGTGGTTACTGAAATAGGACTCATAATTGAAAACATTCGAAATTATAGTCATTTAATTGTCCGAAAACTCCGTCAATTGTTGCATAGCTCTGATACTTTCAATTAAACTCAGAACACAAGCTTACTATTTCATTTGATGAGTTTCTTAATAAATCTTGGTGAAACTACGTGCTGCAGTATTTCGCACCAAATGAACGGGCTATTGAACGTACAAGGTGTATATATAATATATAAGCCCCTTATGAGCCCTGAAGCCCGGCCCTCAGAGGTCCTATCGCGAAATGAACTTTTGATGTACACATGGCAGGCCAAGACCTACAAAATGATATATACATCATGGGTCTAAGACTTATAGTTGCTGAGATATAGCGCTCCTTTATTAATATAGCTTATATAGTAAAAAAACGGTACTAAGGCCCCTTTTACGGCCCTGAAGGGTCAGATCGCGAAATGGAAAAAAGTCATTTCTTGGCAGGCCAAGACCTACAAAATGATATATACATCATGGGTCTAGGACTTATGGTTGTTGAGATCTAGGGTGATGACGGACAGACAGACAGACAAAACGGGGACAATAGAGCATTTTTTTTCGAAAATGCTCTAAAAATTAATTAACTGCAGAACTGAGACACTAGTCTAAAAAATTATGAATATTCATGATGATTCCTGAGGAAGGTTAAGAAAACATTTCATTTCGATTGTAAGACAAACAGCACGATGGCTTATGGTAATTAGCATTGTTATGATTCACAGTCTCAACAACAATAAATAAAAAATTCCGCAGGGGACACTATTTACAAAGAAATTTGGACATAGGGTCCAAAATAAAAAAAAAATATTCATAGATGTTGTGACTGACTTTGCTGACATGAAAAAAAGTGCTGGCCATTTTACTAATCTGCTTGTTTCAATCCTCAAGGCATCTTTTCTCACCTCGTTTTGATTTAGTGGCGGCCAAGCTGTCTGAAAGAATGGGACGACTGTCAGGGGAAAAGCCAGGTGTGACTAGGGGTCTTGTTAAAAAAAAAGGCTGGGTTCTGACTTATTTTGGGAATAATTTCTGAAATGCAGGACATACAAAAATGAATTAACCAAATGACAAAAAACAACAAAATAACAATGACATTAAAATTAAAAAAAAACTGAGGCGACATAATACTTCATTAGAAAAGTGATAAAAATCTCATGCAAAATTCAGCTAACGTTGTGAACACTCATTAATTTTTTTGTCCAAAACACTATGAAAATGATTCAAAGTTTCCATCTAATAAAAATGGGTTTAAGATTTATCAACTAAAGGTTCCTGAAATTTCTAGTAATCATAATTGGCAATAAGAAAAAACAATGCCAAATAATAATAATAATAATTGGCTAAAGGCCAACGTAATCAGTAAATAAAAGTCTTACTTGTTGGGATAATTGCCTTTGGTAGAGTTTGTGATTGGACTAACACAAAGATTCTGGGTCAAATGTATCATCATCTGTTCTATACTCCGTGATTTGAAATGATTCGTGCTGAACTGACTAGTAGAATCTTTAACAGCCAATTGGCTGTGAAGGACAGATCCATTAGAATCTCCGCCATGCAATGTCAGCTGTTCATTAAGATTTGGCCGATAATCTCCGCTATTTTTAACACTACAGTCACTGTCTTCGTGTGCACTCTCTCTGATTTGCTTCAGAACGCTGACAGAGTTTATCTTGCGTTCGCTGTGACGAATTCTTAAGCCACCCTCAGGTATGTGGGTGCAGTGGCGCAACCAGCAAAAAATGCTAGCGGGGGGGGGGGTGCTCACATTATGAAAAAAGTCAGTTTGACAGTCTTTTTTGTAACTTTATAACATTAATTATATATTGATGATTTGGCCTAAGGGAGGGGGGTAGGAGCTCAAGCCCCCCCCCCGTTGCGCCACTGTGTGGGTGATTGACAAAGCGGATGTAAAGACTCTGTAGTCGAATGACGTAGGTGGTAGGGAAGTGGCAGAAGATTTGAAGTTGGAGGTGGCATTGTGAGTGGTGTCACTTTACCCATGCCTGGCCGAGACTGTGTGAAATGTATGAAAGCTTAACATCGGTGAAAAATCCATCAAGTTTTTAGACTCTAAAGGATCTTATTGTTGACCTGAATTTCTTTTGCCAGTCACCGGCAGGCTTGTTAACTGGTTGTTCCTGCTGTTAGAGGCAACACTGGTGAGGTTTTCTTCCAAACTTTCAGAGCTGTCGGTTGAGCTAAAAAAAATAAAAGAAAGATAAACATTTACAGGTATATTTATCTTAGGAAGCCATTGTCTACATATTTTTTTGTGTTATAAGTCAGAGTGAATGATGTGGCCGATATATTTTCTTGAAGTTGATATTGATTCACTGACTGGAAATTGTTCAAATCGTGTATGGTCATACTAAATCTACAAGTGTGTCAGCTTTGACCCATATAGAATCTACAAGTATCCCAGCTTTGACCCATCTATAAGCAACTAGTGTACCAGCTTTGAGCCTTCTCACTAAATCATAAGAGGTCTAAAAAATATGTTAATATAATTAAAGAAAAACCCAGCCAAAAATACAAAAAGAAATAGATTTTAATAAAAATCTTATTTAAAAAAAAAAGTAAAGCTTTTTTGGCTGGCAAAACACAACCAAAACTTAAGAGTTCTAAAAGAACCTCATCCGACAACCTCTAGTCTAACACTTACCGTATTTCCCCACAAAAGAAGACCTAACTAAAAATAAATATCACCCCACCCCAGCCCCGTAGCCAAGGGGAGGGCACTGGGGGGGGCCGTGCCCCTCCCCCTCCCCCGCTAGGTTAGAGTGCCCCCCGCTTAAAAAAGAAAAAGAGGAAAAAATAAAGAAAAAGAAACTAAAATGAGAAAAACTGCCCCCTTGCTGGGTATTAGTGCCCCCTGCTTACTTTGACCTGGCTACGGGCCTGCCCCACCCTCGCTTAAGTGCTATGTATTCCTCCCAAACCAAAGGAGGACTGTGTTTTAAAGTCTGAACGGTTTTTTTTTTTTTGAAGTATTTACGTAACTATAGACATAAACATTCACCCAATGGTATTCGCTGAACTCAGTGTTATTTGTTGACAAATTTTAATGCTGAATTGAAACGGTTTATTCAAGGCACGAATACCGTGAAAAAAATAAAATGGGAAAACAAAATGATTGAAGTAAATTATGGGCTTAAATATAATGATTCAAAACAATAGCTGTCAAAAAACTTTATATCTATGAATTATATATATATAAAAATAAACAAGGTTGAAACAATGTACTCATATGAAGATGAGCACTTTAGAATATTGAACTATATTCAAATTATTGAGCTGTAACTAATAAACCTTGTTTTTTATTATTCAGTAAAAAATTGTCTGTATCATTGTCTTTTGAATTCTGGCATCAAAGTAGATTTACAATAGTTCACATCTGGCAACAATCATGAATGTTTATTATTTTCCTGGTTAGTTGTTCCCTGGTCAGTGGTCACATGACCGCTTGGACAGTCTCAAACTGCATAGTCCCATTCATTCTAAATCATGGCTGTACTCGCATCACGGTTTTTGCACAATCTAGCCAAGCCAGCAACCTGGACTTTTTCGTCGAATAGGTTGTTCAATACATCAGTTGGCTGTTTGTGTTATGAATCGAAAATTAAAGGTTTTCGACATGTAGGCCTACGACATGCTCATGCACGACATCGAAGCCGAAGGACTCCCCCGTCAAATTCTAAACAATCCTTGTTTCAAGGTAAGTATGAAATGTATGAAGTCGCTCATTTAAAAAACAGTCATGAAAGTAGTAGGCCCTTTATCATTACCGTCAATGTTTTCATAAATATCGATCATTGCTTTATTGAATCTACTTCATTTTCTTGTTTATTGTCATGCTTAACTTTGGGAAGGCTGTGACTTGCTGTCTAATCAGTCTAATGCTTCTTTTCTATTGATTCTGGTGTAATGCAATGTGGCAAAGATTATTCATCAATTCTTAATGGAACATGTGAAGAGGACTTAAAAGATAAGAAAAGTATGTGCTTTCATATAAAACTGTGCATGGTGAAATGCAAAACCCCCTATTTTGTATGTAGGCTATTCATCACACATTACTGTTCTGCTTTAAAATGTGTTTGTCATGATCAATGGATTATTTCTTTTTTTTTTTATGTAGGCTTATTGTTAAAAGTTTCACTCCATTTCCAAGGAAGACAAACTTTTAAACTGATAAACAACAATGTTTATGCATATTAGTCAGCCATGGTGGAAAGGGTTAAATTAAACTGCAATGGTGAAATTTTGGTAGCTCTCTAATAATTTATTTGTATATTTCTGCGCGATCAAGCAGTAAAAGTGTCTTTTTTTCATTAACATTATTTATAATTTGGTTTAAGCCCAAACCACAACTTTTTTTTTAAGAGCCTATTCTCCACTTATAAAATATCATAGTAGAGTAGTTTCAATGACTTATGCATACTCATGTATTTGTGCCATTTACTTGATAATTAAAGTTTTGTTGAGACAACAGCATATAGGCTACTTCTGATGTCGAGGAAATCATAAACATTTGGAAAAGACTTTGATTTTAAACTCCTGTAACTCTCATTGTAAAACAGATATATAAGTTTCATTTAGAATTTATGTTTGTTTAAATAGGCGCCTTACTCTATGTTTGTGCATTATGGTAGCTTTGATATGCTAAGAGTTCTAATTTTTTTTAAGAACTCTGCTTTAAACTAGTAAAGTAGACTTAAAATGCATTAGTTTTAAAACTATATTTAAATTTGTGATGAAAATGTAACTTTTGAGTCTACACTGATTTAAGTTAATCAGCAACATTTTATTCCTGTATCTCTGCTAGGGGCTGACCCTTATTGTGTTGAAGTTTCAAAATGAAAAAGTGGCAAAAATGAAGAATTAATTGAGATTTAAGTATTATGCATAGCAGAACAATGTTGATAAAAATCATACCATCATATGTCCTTGTTTACAAAGTCTGTTGAACTATAAAAATGACATCTAAATATAATTAAATTTCTCACGTTTTGCTTTATTCTGTATATAATTCTTCTTTAGGTAATTCACATGAGGGAGACTTAAAAATGATTTCTGAAAAACCCAGTATCAGAGATGTCAATTTATGGGTCAACAACCTAAACCAATCAGGTATAAAAATAACCAGAAAATTTTTTTTTTTTAGAATTATTGTTCATATTTCCATATTCTAATTTTCGCAATTTCAAAAAAGGCTCCAGCTCTGAACAAGCGTCTGACAATATCAAATACATTATGGAGATCAATAAAGCTATTGACGATGCAAGGGTAAGAGTGTTATCTTCTTAAATTTAAATGATTTTGCTTAGCTTTGCTCTTTCCTAATTCAAAACTGCATTTTGTGACTTGAGCAGATTTCATCTTCAGGCTCCAGCTCTGAACAAGCGTCTGACAATATCAAATGCATTATGGAGATCAATAAAGCTATTGACGATGCAAGGGTAAGAGTATTATCTTCTTAAATTTAAATGATTTTGCTTAGCTTTGCTATTTCCAAAACCGCATTTTGTAACTTTAGCAGATTTCATCTCCAGGCTCTAGGCTCCAGCTCTAAACAAGCGTCTGACAATATCAAATGCATTATGGAGATCAATAAAGCTATTGACGATGCAAGGGTAAGAGTATTATCTTCTTAAATTTAAATGATTTTGCTTAGCTTTGCTCTTTCCAAATCCAAAAACGCATTTTGTGACTTGAGCAGATTTCATCATTTAAGAAAATATCTAGCCAAATGTTAGTAAGAATTTTTTTTTTATTTATCAGATTGTTTCATTTGAATAAAAGATTTTTAGTATTAGGTTACATCTAGGGACATTTATGTAATTTTATGTATGGCAAAGCTCTGCAGTTTTGCAATTAATTTATGTCATACAATATATAGACCTATATAATTATCAATACGGAATTTGACATTAAGTTTTATTTTTAAATTTAGCAATTTTTTTATAGTAAACACTTTTGCTAATATATTGCAGGGTTAGGCATGTTTATGGTACAATTCAGAAATAATTTAATCACATTTTTTAACTTTTTTGTAATATAATTCAACTAAGTAGCCTACAATTTATTATAACCCTTCATTAATTTGTAATAAAAGGATTATTTAGCATTGGTTGCAAATTTTTAAAATGCAAATTGATTCTAGCAAAGAAATTGAGGACAATTTTGAGGAAGGAAAATATTTAACTGATAAAACTCTGATTATTGATATTTCTATTATAATAGTATGAGAGGATTTCTGATTATTGATATTGCTATTATTATAGAATGAGAGGATGCAGTTAGAAGTTCTACCAAAATTGTTTGAAGAGTTGTTAAGGGTATGTATGCATTTCATAATGATTTCACATCAATATTATCCGTTTCAATTGTTCATTTTATTACTTTGTCATAAAAAATTTGCAATTTACAACACTTTTCTTGCCTATTTTCTATTGTTTTGTATATTTTTGGTTTAACATTCCTCTAAAATAAGAAATTACCACATAGTTTAACTTAAACTTTAAAGAGTTCTTGGTAAAATTTGGTGTTTGTTTTATATTAATGTTTACTTTTTTTTTCTTCCTGTCAATTTTAGATACTGGTACTGTAACACAATTTTTCAATTATTTTATTTAATACATTTTTAAGTGAAACTAATTATTTCTTAAATTATTTTTGTACTAATCTTAACCCTGCTCTTGAACCTTGTTAAGAAGAGCTAATTTATAGTTTATCAACATTTATTTACATCCACACTTATTTATTACAAATTTGTTACCAAATGATTCTTTTTCAATTTACAATCAGTTATAGTATTAACATTTACGCCTTAGCTAAATTAAGCTAAAACTATGTACTTTTAAAAAAAATATCTTAATTTATTGTTTACTAAATTTTGTATTTACATACCAGAATATTCAGATAAATTCACATTTCAATACGATCAATATTCAGTTGGAGGGTTTGATAAAGATGATTCGTGACACGAACCAACGTGAGTCATATACTTTTCTTACTTTTTAATTATAAAACCATTCATCGCATAAAAATGTGTATCTGCCTTTTTTTTTGTATATATATATTTATTTATATGCATAAATCTGACTTCGGTTTTAAATGATTACAGAACTTAGAGAACTCATTGCATCCTTATACTTGATTTTGATGCTCAGTGCTGCAGTTGTCGTGTTAATATTTAGTGATTTATTCCGGTCAGAAGAGAAAGTGTTGCCACCAAGCAAATCACAAATCACCCAGTAGATGTTCGCTTAATAGTGTTGCTGATCTTACGTCCTCATTTTTTTTTTGTATTGTTGATGATTCACCCCCAGTACTCTCAATAAAAAGGTTAAACTTAAACAACAGTCTTGTTTTCTGTTGCTTGTCTTGTCAAAATCTTAGATATTTAAATCAATCTACTGGACAAGATCTGGACTTGCCAGGGCATTCGGGTCATGAAATGTCACATGACATGCTGGGTTCAATTTCAGACCCAGAAAGTGTTGGTAAATTACTTTAACTTTTCTACATTCATGTGCTATTCATGATAACCTTTAACCCCATTTGTCCAAAACATATTGTATTTCATATTGTTTGCACCTTTCAGTCCAAATACAGCTTGAGGTCCCAGGCGGATAGACCCTACCCCCCCCCCCCTCCATTTCAGAAACTTTATTTACCCTAACAAAAATCTGGCAACTGGAGATCCTCTCTCTCTCCCTTAACACATCACCCCCCCCATACTGATAGAGCTCGACTGTCGACCTGAAGGTACCTGGTTCGATCTCCGGTGAGGACCAAGGAAAATTTTCAGGTCATGGCTAAAAGTCCTTGCTATATCTCCCGTGGTGATTCCATGGCCATTGCACTATCGGTTATGGTGGGGATGAAAGAAGGGCCCCATAAAAACCGTCCCATTAGTGGTTTATAGGATCTTAGAGATTTCATCTCATCCTTACAGGAGCGTCACACACACCAGAGGAACACAAACAATAAATAGACTCTGACATGACAAGGCACTGAACAAACACTCAAGCAAATGACAAAACACCAGGACCAGACAGGGGAATTTGTTTTACATCAATATATCTAACCCATCCATTTTTAAGACTTCACAAACATACACAATAAAGGAAAGCTGCCCCCAATGGCATAAGAAAGGTCCTGCATGTTGTGAGGCCGAACTAGGTAAGGGGCACTAGAAGAGCGAAGTTAAATGTCGTTACTTTTTCCAGATGGGGAATAGGGTGCACAGGGCTCCATACTAGACAGATACAGAACTGAGCCGACTTACAACTTTAAAAAGTAAAGTTCCCTTAACCCTAACGGGCCATCGGGGCAGATGAAGTGTAGAATTCATCTGTTTCTATAACCTCGGCATATGAAGGGGTTGTGTGGTTAGCACAATGCCCAGCCGCCTTTACTTACCCAACTTAAAGTCAGGTACCCCTTTAAAGTTGGGTGGACTTGTGTGACAACTTTGAAACACATTTTACCTGGAAAAATTCCACATGGTTCTCACCGAGGATCGAACCCAGGACTCTCAGGTCGACAGTCGAGTATCTACACCACTCGGCCACCCGTCCCGCGATTTACAACTTTAGCCCAGCATAAATCACACTCTTAGACCAAAAAAATCATCAAGGGTCATAGGGGCGGATGAATTGTAGAATTAATTTGTTTCTGTAGCCTCTGCATATAAAGGGATTGTGTGGCTAGCACAAAGCCCTATCGCCTTTACTTCCCGAACTTAAGTCAGGTACCCCATTTAAAGCTGGGTGGACTTTCACTAGCTTTTGAACTCAGGACTCTCAGGTTGGCAGTTGAGCATTTACACCAATCTGCCATCTGTCCCACTCTACAGCCATAGCAGGGGTGCAAACCCTTTTCACCCCAAACAAAATGTTCTAATCTAGTTTTGGTGGCCACAGCTCTTGAATTTTATCTACATATTTATGAAGAATTAAATATTTTCTTTTCGTCACACTTGAATGTCTGCAGATTATGCTGACCTGTGATTTATAGCCTGATAATGTTTACATAATCCTGTTACATGTTCGGTATATGATCATAAAGCTGTAAAAAAATGAATGTAATCGAAAACATTTTGATTTGTGCACATTTACTTTCATATCAATTTTTTACAATTTTTTTTAATAACTCATTAAAAATAAAAGATTGAAAAAAAAAAAAGCAACTGTATTTATAAAGAGAGTTGAATCTTGTACTGTATCAGTATGTATGATAAAAAAAACTGAAATAATGATGAGAAATTACATGAGATAAACAGCTACATATAAATATATAGCAATATTATCCATTCCATGCCTAGAAGAACTATTGTACTGTTATTGGATAATCCTTATTTAACATATACTGTATTTGTAAGTGAACAATCCAAAAAAAATAAATTATTTTACTTAGCTCAGAATAACACAGATATTTTTTTTTGTGTGATAATAATATTTGTGGTGGTCCTGATAATATTCTACTCTCAGGTATGGTCTGATATTCTGGGACAATGGATATTTTCTCATATTTATTTTTCAATGGTGAGACTTGTGTGCTTGAATTATTGTACCAGTGTGCTACCAGGTGGCTGTTTTAATGCAAGAGTTCAGGGACTAATCCATGTCAGGTGTAATGACTTTAGAATGAACATCAAATGTATCAATCTGTCATTAAGGAATGTTTTAAAATGTAGACACCTATAAAATGTTTAAAAAAACAGCACCACCCTGATGACGAAACAATAATTAGCATAGTACATGTACGACTCTGTTATCAATAAAAATATCAAAATACTTTTACAGCCATCATGTTTTTATTTCAGCTAATAGTTAACATACATAGGTCAAAAAAAAAAAAAATTAACTGCAGAACTGAGACACTAGTCTAAAAAATTATGAATATTCATGATGATTCCTGAGGAAGGTTTAGGAAAACATTTATTTTCGACCGTAAGTAAAACAGCATGGTGGCTTTAGGTAATTAGCATTATGATTCATGGCCTCAACAGCAATTAAAAAAAATGTCCACAGGGGACACTATTTACAAAGATATTTGGACATAGGGTCCAAACTAAAAAAAAAATATTCATAGATGGTGTGACTGCCTTTGCTGACATGAAAAAAAGTGCCGGCCATTTTACTATTCTGTTTGTCTCACTCCACAAGGCATCTTTTCTCACTTCGTTTTGATTTAGTGGCGGCCAAGCTGTCTGAAATAATGGGTCGACTGTCTGGGGTCAAGCCAGGTGTGACTAGGGGTCTTGTTAAAAGAAGGGGAGGTTCTGAATTGCTTTGGGTATAATTTCTGAAATGCAGGACATACAAAAGTGAATTAACCAAATGACAAAAAACAACAACAAAATAACAATGACAGTAAACTAAAAACAATAACTGAGGCAACATACGTACTTCACCTGCTAACATATTCAACACTCAATTTTTTTGTCCAAAATACTATTAACATGAATAAATGTTTCCACCTAATAAAAAATGGGTTTAAGATTTATCAACTAAAGGTTCCTGAAATTTCTAGCAGTCATAATTGACAATAAAAAAAAAAAAACATTGCCAAAAAAATAATAATAATTGGCTAAAGGCCAATCAGTAAATAAAAGTCTTACTTGTTAGGATAATTGCTTTTGGAAGAGTTTGTGATTGGACTAACACAAAGATTCTGGGTCAAATGATTCATCATCTGTTCTATACTCCGTGACTTGAAATGATTCGTGCTGAACTGACTAGTAGAATCTTTAACAGCCAATCGGCTGTGAGGGACAGATCCATTAGAATCACCGCCATGCGATGTCAGCTGTTCATTAAGATTTGGCTGATAATCTTCGCTATTTTTAACACTACAGTCACTGTCTTCGTGTGCACTCTCTCTGATTTGCTTCAGAACGCTGACAGAGTTTATCTTGGGCTCGCTGTGACGACTTCTTAAGCCAACCAGAGGTATGTGGGTGGTTGACAAAGCGGAGTGTAAAGACTCTGGAGTCGAAAGACGTGGGTGGTAGGGAAGTGGCAGAAGATTTGAAGTTGGAGGTGGCATCGTGAGTGGTGCCCCTTTACCCATGCCTGGCCTCAGACTGTGAGAAATGTATGAAAGCTTAGCCATGGGTGAAAAATCCATCAAGTTTTTAGACTCTAAAGGTTCTAACTGTTGATATGGATTTCTTTTGCCAGTCATCGGCAGGCTTGTTAACTGGTTGTTCCTGCTGTTAGAGGCAACACTGGTGAGGTTTTCTTCCAAACTTTCAGAGCTGTCGGTTGAGCTAGAAAAATAACAGAAGAAAGATAAACATTTACAGGCAAATTTATCTTAGGAAGCCATTGTCTACATATTTGTTGTATTATATGCCATTAACTAAATTGGCTACAAAAGGTTTTTATCACGCAATCTACATCTGTTACACAAAGCATGAAGTTATCTTGAAATTTATAAACTTGGGCTGATGATCACATGTTTTTATAAAAAAAAAGAAAAAAAAAACAACTTTGGGTATACGTTTTTCTTAAAACCTATGAAAATATATTCTAGAATCTAGATTATTAACATATACTAAAAAACAATATCAATTTCGTTTTTTTTAAATTGACCGCAGTTTTAAAGTTGATGCGTTTAAATGTGTGATTAATAAAAAACAAAAAATATTTCAGAAACAGGGGTATAAAGAACATAAAACCTATTCTAGCCATTTTATTAAAATTTATTGATGTTTTAAAAACAAATCATTAAGGTTGGTATACACTTGTCCATGTAAACATCAAACATTTAAAGTCTTTTATTAAAAATTCAAAGATATCGTTCAGAAGAAATCACAGAGGAATGTACATGAAAATTTAATACAAACAAATGTTGAAAATTAAATGTGGAGACAGACCTAACATCATGGTTGTAACCATTTGGCTTGTGGGCCGGGTTGGGTAACACAGAGCTGGAAGGTGGAAGTAGTGTAGTCTGGTTTGCCTCTTGTAAATTATCTACAGATCATAATGAGCAAAAAATAAAAAAAACAATGTATTATGAAACAAAAATGAAATATTTGATTGGATAACAATTTTACCTATACAATTAAGTAAACAAACTGTGCACTCCAAATTTCACAAATTTTTACTTATATATATATATATATATATATATATATATATATAACAAATACATATAATATAAAACTTTTACATTACGATGAAAAAGTATAGATAACTAAGTAAATCAAAAGAAAATTTGATTGTAATTGTTTACAATCTACAGTAAAAAAAATATCCATGTGTGTGTAATTTAGGACAGACACACAATGCTGAATGCTACTAAGAACAAACTATTTGCTGCTGTAATTACACAAAACTTTTTCAAAAATGTATGGACCAAATCTTTTTTTTTTTATAACGCTTTTTATTTATAGCCAAAATATCCTCTTTTTATAATGCAATATTAGGAATCACTATATATATTGGCCTACGTGTATATCTTTAGAAGGGAAAGAAATTGGCAAGAATAATATATTCAAAATTTCAAAGAAAAAAATATTATGATGTGTCAAAATGAAAATGAATGAAAAACATTATCAGGGTATTTATGTAAATTTATGCTGTAGTTTAAAAAAATCTTCCTGAAAGTATATGGGTTGTTGTGACCGAAATAAAAAGAAAAATTTTTTTTTATTTTTTTATTTTCATTGAAAGGAGATGAGAAATTAAACTTAGAAATATAATAAGCTGTATCCATCATTAAATAATGCATGTAAATGATAAATTATGATAGACTCCATATGGCTTTTTTTTTAGTGACATAAGCCAATAAATCATAAAAAGTCAATAAAAAGCAATATTTATGACAAATGAAAATTGTAATATTACACACAGACAAAGTGCAATTAGGGTTCTAATAGAACAAGAATGAAATATACCACAAAACAAAAAAATACAACATTTTTCATGAAAATCAGATTAATAATAATAATAATAATTGATTATTTTTCAGGGTAATTTTAACACAGCAAAAATCATTTCAGTAAACAATGACTCCTGAAACTGTAGTGCCAAATTTAATTCAAATTTTAAATCACAAATTAGTTGAAAATGTTTTGTTTCATTTATTTTAATACAGCGCTAAATTTTTAATTACAACTAAAAAGGTATAAAAAAATAAAGTCCAATCAAATTAGAAAAAAAAACACACACACAACAAAAACCATTAAGATTTTTAGTTGTTTCCATAAATGTTAAATCACACATGAAATTAAAATCAATAAAGTAAAACGAAAACACTCCAAATAAAACAAGCAAACAATATGTATGTTGTACTTACAAACAGCCGAATACCGAGCCTTTAAATATTTCGCTGTTCCAAAAAAAATCATTTCATAATGTTAGACCTTGTGCAAGTGTTCAAATGTGAATGGCTTAAAATTTCCCATGCAGGTACAATCTATACACTCCTTTTTAAAGAAAGATTTAAAAAATATAATAATGCAGGACAGAAAAAACTCACTTGCATGTGTGTAGCCCACTCTAACATTGGCGCCAGCAGAACCATTTGGTCTAAAGAAGCCAAAATCATTCAGGTTGAGACTGAGATCATCCTCAAATATAGAGTGCATTCCATCTTCATCAACATACTGAAATAAAAATTGCCAGATAGACTTAAAACCACTGATTCATTCAGCAGAATAAAAAGAGTATACATATTTTAAAATTTAAAAAAGCGTTTTAAAGTGAATTAATGCGAATAAAATATTGTATGTGTTTTAGAACAAGGGGATTATTGCTACTCACATTCACTGACAGATCTTTGTTTTTACTTGCTTCAAACTTCTGTCTGTTCTCGGCTATCTTCTGTTAAGGAAAGTTAAATTTTATTAAATTAACTCAGATAAAATTACTCAAGCATCCACATACAGAGGAAAATTATACGTTTTCTTACTCTAAGAGCAGATGGTAAAATTCAATTCCAAAGTGACATGGTTTAACTTTTTAATATCCCTATGTAAAAAATTTAAATTTAAGAAGACTAAATAAAGGATCAAATAAAAAATAGCAACAGAAAATTTGAATACTTATACTTTTCAAGAGTTTTTAAACATGTGGACAGCAGCTAATAAATTTAAATTTAGATTACTTACCCTGGCAGCTCTCTCTAAACTCCGCTCTTCTGTGAAACACGGAAGGCCTCCATTATGCCTGCCTTCATATTTGCTAACAAAGCCGAACACATTTCGAGATTTGGTGAGCTTCTCTGATGTATTCGCTGCCTGCAAATTGTGAGAAAAACTTTTGTGTATAACCCACAGACAATTTAAAAATGGTTATTATACATGACTAGATAGCGACATGTTGTGGAAATGTGTTGTTACAGTGTGGCTAAAAGCAAAAACTGATTAGTAACAGCAAGATTTGACACAATTTGTTTAGTTTTAATGGTTAATACCCAATAATCATAAAACAAGAAATAATGGAAATACAGCATTAGCGAAAAATCCTTTGTCTTAATTCAAATCCATTTTTAAAGTATGAAGGTGATATTTTGGATATTTTGCATTCATGCAGTGAAATGAAGACATAAAATGCTCCACAGACTTGCATGAGATTAACCTCAGATTTCGCAAACATTTAAATTTTAAATGTTTTAACTGTAAGGCATAAAATGGTTGCATGCAATAACTAAAGCTGTTCACCCATGGGTTGGCTGTTGCATTTTTTTAAATATTTTTTAATTATGTAAATACATCTTCCTTAATATTTTGAAGATACATTTATATAACATTTTAAAATTTAAAGTAAAAAATATATCTGCCTAATTAGACTAAGCAATGAGTGTAAACTGTTATAGTCATCAACTAAAAGCTGTGTCTTGCATTCTACTATACCATCATGATCATATTTTCATAACTAGAACCCAGCATGAAGTAACAAATTATTGATAAAATATTTGCTCAATTCTAAATGTATCTCTAAAACTTTTTTTTACAAACAAGTTTCTGTACACAACCCAAACAAGACAGGTTTTAATGGCTAGATATAGTGTCAAGTGCTTTTTAAACCTTAATAGCTATATTATGTATCACTCAAAGTTAGCCAACAGTAATGTTAGATGTTTAAAGTAATGTACAATAAGAACCATGATGTTAAGAAAAGACGTGGCGGTTTTACCTGTCTGTTGGGTCCTGACTCACAGTTTTCTACTTCGAGAGTTGAGCTCCCAGATGACTTGGGGATAGCGTTTAGTACAGGAAGAGCCTGGCGTGAGATTAACGGATCTTAACACTTGATTATGATTTAAAACACAGCACTCAATGGAAGGGACACACAGATAAATATTTGGCCAATAACAAACTCATTATACATTTCTAAAAATTTTTTATCGTTAATTGAAATGTCCTGAAGCTAACAAGCAAAATTTAAAATAACCAGTTAACACTTTTCCTTTATTATTCCCTGTTCTAAAAATAGAATCGCATCATTTATAGTCAAAATTATAAGTTAAACATATTAAAAAAATATGTCCACTGGAACATGAAAATCTAGACTAATAGACATCATACTTAATAATTAGTCAAAGGCTAGATTATAAAGTATCTTCAGTTATTACTCTGTGTATCCCTACTCAATGTAACAATGTTATGAGTTTTCACGCATGTGTTTTGCAACAAATATGTAAAGAGCCATACAAATATTAAGTAATAAAAAGAATATTTAAAAAAAAAATGAAACTTTCTCCTGAATAAAACATTTTATACCGACAAGATCTTTCAATCATCTTTAAAGGTAGTCAAACCAAGTAACTAAGTTGGTTTTAAACTCAAGGTAAAAAAGCTGCTAAATGACTGACATTTCGTCTATTTTTTGTATTCAATTAAAATAAAGAAATGAAATTATAATTGAATTTCTTCTGAATGGGATAGAGGGGGGAGGGGCTATCCAGATAAACATTTTGATTGGGAAATTTTACATTAAATAAGCATTTAGACAGGTCAGAGAGAAGCTTCATTGATATTATAATAATTAATTATACAAAGAAGAAAGATATTATACATTATAATAAAAATGACTGAATATTCAGTAAAACTGTTAAGATTTCAAACCAAACCGTGCTGTACATGATGTTATTAAGAAAGACACAATCACCAAAAGCTATCTGATGTAGAAAGTTGATATCTACTGATCCAATGAATGACACATCACACATAAACCAAATATATAGCCAATGCTAGAACAAAACTTACTGAAAGGGATTTATTTTTTGTGTCATCTATATTTCTCTTCTCATCTGAACTGCTGCGCCGTTTAGCAGCATCTTTATCTCGTTGTTTTTTAGACTTCCGTTTCTTCTTTTTGGATTTTGATTCTGGTGGTCTCATCTCAGCATCTGATTCACTGTCACTATCGCTAGAACTTCAGAAAGTTGAAGAAAAAAAAATTGACTGAAATGAGCAGTACTGTTGATTATAAAAAGTCTTACTTAGCTGGAATTTTAATCAGCATCCCTCAAAAATAAATTTTCACTAAAAGTTTAAGAGAAAGAAGTTTTTGAAAAGCTAAATAGTGAAAAAAAATGTGTTTCAAGATGTGACTGACTTGTCTTTGCTGTGCTCTTATAGACAACGTCTTTGCTCATATATAATGAGAGCTCAAAGATGAACAGTTTTAGAGTACATACATGTGCAAAAAATTATCTTTTTTTTAAACATTATATATAATCATAGTAATGGTTTTGTAAATAAACTACCGACTAGAAACAGTTGTTGATTTTTAATTAAAGACCTTAGTGCCCTATTACAAGCATTAATGAGACAGTGAAAGAAAAGATTTTTTTTTACAGTATTTTATGAGTAAGTTCAGATAAAAAAAGATTTCAAATAATGTTTTTAAACAGCAGAATTTCACTAGAGTGAAATGTGTCCTGAAATGGAAGAAGACATTCTAGTAAATAATGCCAAAAACTTTTCTAATTTTGCAAAGTCAGAATAGTAAATTCAAGCGCTACTGTCAAAGTACGATAACTGCTTTTTTCTTTTTTAAATAAACAAAACATTTAAAAGTTTATATTTTTTTTTTATATACTCAGATTCTTCCATAGTTGAGGCAATGTCCAACTGAGCCAAGACACTGAAACAGTCATCCATATTTTGCCTGCTGGTCAGCAGATCAATCAGATGTGCAGCATCACACTTGGAATACATCGGCTGTTGACCACTAGTGCCCATTTCATCCTGTGCTGAAGTCTCCAGGTTCAACACTTCACTTCTGGGTGTGTTGAGATATGCAAGCAAGGCTTCAGTCAGTTTCTCTGTTCCTGGAGATGCTCCAATTTTATTTTCTATGCGTTGATTAAAAAAAAATATGTTTTTTTATATCATATAATTACTGCTTGTATTTATCACATTATCACAAAAGTTTTCTTCATTTTATCATTTGTATACAATTTCTAAAGCATATATTTTTTTTTAAAATTCCCCATAGATTTTCGTTTAAAATGTTATTTTTAATTTAAATGATATTAGTATAAAAGGAAATAATTTTACACAGAGACAGTTTTAAATCAGTTTCTATCTAGAATGTTTACCAATGGAATGCAGTCATTTTTATTTTTAAAGTGCAATGGGCCTATTCATTATTACATTAAAAAACATCCAAAAGATTGCAAAAGTATTTAATTTTTCTATGCATTTCAAAAACTCTTTTTATTTAATTATTGATTATAAAATTGCTTTTCATAATCTGCACAAATTTAAGATAAAAATTTAGAATAGCAATTTGAAGGAAACATACTATCATTGTAGGTTTCTAAAAAATCGTGCCATTCACTATTTCAGTAAATGAATTAACAAGTGGTAATGAAGTAATAATTCATGCCACACAGGAATGAACATTAGACTATCTAGACTACAAACAATAGGGAAGAATAAACCATTGAATCAATTGGACTGAACGTACCACAGGCATTGCCTATAATCAATACAGACTCATGTTGGGTGATGTATTTAAGCTCATGTTAGTCCTTAGAATGGTACAGGGAAAAAGACTTCAGGCTCAGGGTAGACCTTAATCCATAGTTATAAGTTACTAATTACTCTTTAATGGGACGGGTGACTGAATGGTGTAGACCCTCGACTGTCAACCTGAAAGTCTTGGGTTCGAGCCTTGGTGACATCCAAGAATATTTTTCCAGGTTCTTGTGAAAATTAGTTTAAATTCATCCAGCTTTAATTGGGTACTTGATTTATGCGGGTGGGAATTGTGCTAACCACTTATTTCCTTTATATGACGAGGTTACAAAAACATAAATTCTACACTTTATCTGCCCAAATGAATCTTTAGGGCTAAGGAAACTTTACTTTATTTTTTACTCTTTAATACAAGTATGTACATGGTCGTAAACCTAGGAAAAAAAAACATGTATATATCAGATTGCTGTAAATATGCCATATTCATGTATTTAAGCGTTGATGTTATGAAGCAAAAAGGTTTTGAGAACATCTTTGGATGTCAATAAATAAATAACTATTAGAGAGAAAATATGCATAACAAGACTCCATATCACAAAAAGATGAACTGTCCCACATGTTCAGGAATTTCCCACACTGAAAGTTTTTGAGTATTATTTTACCTTCCGGCAGTGAACATTCTGGTGGTAAGAGCCCTCTGGCAGTTAGAATTTGTTCTGTAACAACTTTAGCTAGCTCTCTGATTGTCTTAGAATGTTTCCTAACAAACATTCATAAAAAATAATATTTTTTTTGTTAATTATTGTAATAAGCAAAACATGATAACTAACAAATATTTTAAAAAAATAATAACTTCCGAAAAATATTACTCATACGTTTCATCTTCTTGAACTTTTCTGTAATCCATGACAACTTCTGCAAGAATTTTTCCCATCTCCATAAAATCAAGAATGTTAAAATGTCTATTCTTTGTCCTGAAAAAATAAAAACATTTATTTCACTGCTGGTAGGTTGCAGCTGTTTTAAAATAATTCAAAGTGAACTCAAAAAAAAACTCTTACTTGATCAAGAGGAAAATATTTCATGGTTATGGAGACTTAAATGATAATAATTTTGACTATAAAACAATATTTCTGTACCCACTCACTTATCTAGAACTGTCCCACTGAAAGTGGCCTCTAGAGTGAAGCTATTATGAATTCTCATCTGTCGCCACATGACCACTCGCCCTGTTGATTCTTTACATTTCCTGATGTTGAACTTGCAAGATTTGAAATGGAACTTTTCTGGGCTCTGCAATCACAAATAACTGTTTAAGATTTTAATGATTTTTTTTTTATAGAATTTATAATTAAAATAATGTACCCGATTGAAATTATTAAAGTTTTACTGATTTTATTCAATATTTTTTTAATATCATATTTTTAAAAATATAAAAAGAAATTTATAAAGCCAAATATGATTTGACAAAATTTAGTCTCTATGTCAGAAACAGAAAAAAATTTAAATACAATTTATGTAATAATTTTACAATTTCAAAATTATACAGGAGTTATACTGGCTGAATAAAACTACAGAGCATTATAACTGATAAACCTTACAGAGATTTTTTACAAGGGTAAGAGAAAAAATGTTGACAAGTGTGGACTTCCTTACCCTAACTGACATAAGCCATGGGAAAAGCCTCTCAGCCACAAAAGCTTTGGCCATAGTGTATGCCGATGGATCACTCTCAGAAGAAGTATTATTACCATACATGAACACATTGGGTTTTCTACTGTGACCATGGAGATCACAATATAAAGCTATCTGGGTTTTTAATAGTGTAGAAAAATAGCAACAATGTAGATAATAATATTCAACCAATTCTAACATACATTTTCTGCATATTGGAAATATAATTAGTTAACTGAGCAATGTCTGTTGGTCTCATCAATTGCAATAAGGTAGTTAATTTAATATTTACTTTGCATTTTTTTAAAAATATTTAAAGCATAACTGGTGTCATGAAAAGGTGAAATAAAAAAATATGTTTAGAATGTACTGAAAAGCAATGACACAAAATTTCCAAACCTCATAGGTCTGTGAAAGTTCTTCAACCATCTTCTTGATGTACCAAACAGTGGGAAACTTTTCTCGCCAAGGATGTCTGTAGTTTCTGTTCAGGTCTCTCCCTGCTAGAGAACATCGGTAATTGCCCACTATTACACCATCTGGATTTATCATTGGAACAACTTTGAAGATAAATTTGTCTCGCAGCTCCTAAATGAAAAAAATGTAAGAGTTTAATATTTAAATATTCTTATGAAAAAAATATCATGACAGATATATACATGCATTAGCAGAAACAGAAAATTAAAAAATGCACGGGGAAAACAACGACTGATTTTCTTGCCCACCCTCAAACTTATCGTAAGTAATGTGTTCAAACCTTTGCCACAGGGTCAGGCCCAGTGATGAATTCCAACAGACCTTTCATCATCCAGCTGGCCTGACTTTCTCCAGGATGAACTCTGGCGGTGATGACCACTGCTTTTTTTTCTTCTTCCATATCTGTCATATGTAAAAAATTATTTTTACAAGGTAACATGTTAGGAGGAAGTTGGGTTATAAATGTGGTAGAGGTAAGTATTACCATATAATAATTTTTATCAAAGGATGGATGTGTTTGGGAAATTAAATGATTTAGTACTTTATTTTGGTGCAGTTTTCAAAAAAAATCTTTTTAAAGGCTTGAGCAAAGCAATTGTTGTAACTAAAAGGAAAAATGTACTTATTTTTTAACAGTTTAAAAAGAAAAATACAAATAAAACTTGCTTCTGTCAGTAAAATCTTCTCATAAATCATTTGTATAAATTGAGTTTTGCACAATCAATGAATGCATTTTTAAATGATTCTCTAGCTCTTTAAATGTAAAAAAAACAACACTGTCTCAAGTGTCTCACTGCAATAATTTTTGATAAAAATGTCAAGCTTTGATGATAAATTAGTTGGCCATTTGAAATGAATTAAAAACTAAGGAGTAAATAAAGAAACCCTTTTAGAGCCACAGGAAACATGTAGCAGGTAAACTTGAGTCCCCCCCCCCCCCACAGACTAAACTTTCATTTACTGAATGTCAACAGAAGACAATAAACATAGGTCTCACTGAAATTGGTAACAGTCAACAGAAAGCAGCTATTGCCTGCCCTAGTCTCACACAAGACCTCTCTCTTCATAACCTGTGACCTTTCTTCATTGTTCAGCAACACTTCCAAATCTTCCTTGAGGTCAGTGAAAGAATATGGGTAACAGTGGGCCATATAGTAGGTATCATCAGCATTTGGAAACTCCTGTCACATGCATTAAGAAATAATACCATAAGAATCATCAATCTGTTACCATAGGTGTAATGTTTTTCTGCCAGATAATTAAAAATAGGTAATAAAGATGCATAAATCTAAAGAAAAAAAATGCTTATGAATAAAATGAATAATGCTTACCATCTGCCATTCAAGCATATAATAAGTTACTCCTTTTTGAAGAAGTGGACAGTTATGATTGGTGACGTTCCTACTGTAACTATTGAAAAGATATATAATTATTTATGCAGAAAGCATGCCGAAATTGTTATTCTATGCACTAGTTTAATTCATTGTTGTTGTTTTTTCTTTCAAAACTAATAAAGTATTATTTGCACATTTACTTAACAAAACATCACGTATAATAAAAAGAGAACTTAAAAAATTATTAAGAATGGTTTTTATAAAAGCAAAATAATTTTTTTTAAATCAAGAAAAAAATGTCAATAGCTTATACCTTATGTGATGTCCAGTCCTAATCCATCCTTTATCTTTTTCTTGGGCATCTTTTTCTGAATAAACCAATGGACGCATGCCTGATATAAGGAAAATAAAAAGTAAATGGTGATCAGGACTTGTTGAAGTGTAGAATTCATCTGTTTCTGTAACCACAGCATAGCTCAAGGTCCATCTAAAGTCAGGTACTTATTGAAAGCTGGATGGACTTTGAAAAAACTTTCACCTCGACCTGGAAAAATTTCAGTGGTTCTCTCCGAGGATTGAACCAAGAACTCAAAGGTACCACCCATCCCTCATAAATACCCTTGAAGGGCATTTCACCAACTTTGAGCAGTAATTGGAAAAAATTCCCTTGGGTCTCAATGAGGATCAAACTCAGAACCCTTGGTAGACAGTTGAGCGCTCTACACCACTCGGCCACCCATCCTACCCTCATAATTAATTAAACTCTGATAGTATTTTTATGCATTTTGAAACCTTTCAAATGTGTATGTGAATCATTAGCACAGATAGCTATGATGATATGGAAAATATCTGCCTTTCAAACTATACAATACATCAGCAAAATTTTTAATGATTTTAGTTTTTAAATATTTTTTTTAACTGTATGTGATAAAACTTCTTTCAAGTCAATTTTAAAATTTGTTGCTTTGTTGTAATTATAGCATCTCTGAGAGTTGAAAAGGATTTGGTAAGATGGTTGCTGAATACAAGTTTGGTTACAGATAATGTATCTTCTACTCAAGCAAACATCAGGATGAACTGACAAGAAAAAAAGTTTTAAGAAGAGATTATGTTCCATCAGAGAGGTTTTAAGTAGTTACAATGCAAGTATGAGTACACACACATACATACATATTTTCAAAATTGCAATAAAAAGTATATAAGTACAAAGCTATCAGGATGCAAATAACAGTAAAGTAGCCAAAGAGCAAGTGAGAGTACAAGTACTCTAGTACTAATCAACTAAGTACAAGTACTAGGTATTTATTATAACTATAAGTACCCAACCTGTGCGGTCGATTATTATTTATGTCCCTGTAAGGATTAGATGTTAATTTTTTAATTTAATTAAATAACTCAGTCTAAAAGGACAGTTTGTAAATGCCCTTAAATCATCCCAGTAATAGGTAAGTGTGTGATGGCTGTGGAGGCACCAGTGAAGACATAGTATAGTGTGACAGGTAGAGGACATGACTAACTGAAATTTTAACCCATAATCAACTGTTGCATTTTTGGGTAATAAAAGTCACACATTTACCTAGAGGTGACAGATAATTCTGAATTTTATCATGGTAAGTTATTTTTTTGTTTAATTTCTACAACCAAAAAAATCCCTATATTCAACAGGTAAAACCATCTTTTGAGTTTGACACAACATAATTTACTTCAAAATAATTTCAGAGATTTAAACCAACACCAAACAACTAATTTAAAACTTAAAGTTCGCGAATAGTGATAATGGACCGATGGCATCGGGAATTCAGAACTTGCATAGTAGATCTATGCAAAAAAGATGTCCCCGATAAACTTACCATGATTATAGAGACTGTCTCGTTTTAACAGATTTACAATTCTGAACTTGTAAGTGATTCCAGGAACAACATTGATGACACGGAAGTAGTACCACTGCGTGTGTCTAAATGTATACAGGTCAGTTTTAAGGACTAGTTCGTATTCATACTGGCCTCTAAAATTAAAAAGAAAGAAAAATAAAAATGCACTGGAAAATATAGTTTTAAAAATATACTGTAATTACCTACACTATTACACGCTATCATGTTTTATTACAAGCAATACTGCACTATTATATTGCCGTCTGTTCACATCAGCTCAGAACAGAGCCGGCCTTAGGCCAGTTCGACCGATTGCTCCAAATGGGGCACGCGCCTGGCAGGCGCCCCGCGCCAAAACGGGGCCCGTCAATTTACATTTAGCATTAATAGTAATAGTTGTTAATGTAAAAAAAGAATTAGAAGAGGGCTTTAAAAAATTGAATTTTATGCAGTGGCTATGCAAAAGCACTACAAAGAGGTGGGCTCCCTTGTTGGGAGCTCGTAATTTTCCATCCGGTGCCCGAATCCATATAACGATGCCAGTGCACGCCTACACAACAAAATTAATTGGGAACCTCCCCTTCCCCTCACCCAGAAAAATTTACCGTGAGGGAGTTTTTATTATCGTTTTTTTTTAAATTCGCCCCTGACTTCCCTAAAAGTAACCCCTACTGATGGCGTGCGTCAGGGTTTGTCCACCATCTTTAGGGCTTTCATGACTAAGAAAATGTGAGAATGGAGAAGTGTTTATAATAGGGATACATTAGAGAGAGGGGGGAGGGAGAGAGAGGGAGAGAGGTGGGAAGAGGGGGAGGGGCGTGAGAAGTTTTCTACAGTGTGTAAGTGTGTTAGTTTGAATGTGTGTTAGTTTGAATGTGTGTGTAAGTGTGTTAGTTTGAATGTGTGTGTAAGTGTGTTAGTTTGAATGTGTGTGTAAGTGTGTTAGTTTGTGTGTGTGTGTAAGTGTGTTAGTTTGAATGTGTTCGTCTGAAAGTAAATGTTAATGTGTTTTCTCACAACTCGGTACCGATGTGTTACCTGATGAGTCACCTGTAAAAGAAACTCGTTCCGTTAAAACAAACAGGTGTGTAGATTTATAGAAATAATTCGACAATGAACATGAAAAAAAAATCTCATTTCATAATATATAGTAACTGTATAATAACTGTATAATAACTGTATAATAACTATTAACTATACTTGTATAGTTTAATCCAGTTGTGGGCAGGGGCATAATTTGACGAAGAGGGGGGGCATTTACATTACAGCCGTTCAGGGGGCTGCATTTTTAAATTCCATGGCAGGGGCGGGTCCACTAACGCTAACAATTGTAGGGCCGTACCCAACTATATATCATGTGACCGAGGCTCTTGAATCTGAACATATTCTCACTACAAGAAAAAAAAAAACTAGAAAGTGGACTTAAGCTGAAGCCATTCTTTAGACTAATAATAAAAACCAAAACAGCTAAAACTGACACACCCATTTCAAATGAAACTGCTGCACTCGACATTGTAAAATATTCAAGTGGAAATTCTGAGCCCGAAATATTTAGATTCCTTTTTCTTTCTTTATTTGGTAGCCCTAAAGCTACAAGTTTGTGTGCGCCTACATGCCAGAGATTGGTGTTGGCTTCAATGTTATTTACGACAGAAGTTTCATCCCAAAACTTCCCTTACTTCAGCTCTTTTGTAGTAAATACTTTTATTAAAAGTAACGCACTGGCTCCACGACCGTCATATGACGGTCGATGTATTTTTTTTTTACCTCGACCGTCAACAATTGCATAGCCGAGCAATTATACATTAAAATAAGAGGTTAGTTTGTGTGGCGCGCTAGTGATGTCGGTTATTCGCTTGGCTGAGACCCTGTTTGGCTAGCTATGTGCGGGTTCGATTCCTGATAGAGACATACATTTTTTTGTTCAGATTTTATTTTTCAGGATCAGGGTTAGGGATAGGGGGTTAGGGTGTGGAGCAATATCTATTGATGATCATTTTTTAATAAATCATACCTTTTTTTTTTTAGATTTTTTTTTCAGGATTAGGGTTAGGGATAGGGTTAGGGATAGGATTAGGGATAGGATTAGGGTTAAGGATAGGATTAGGGATAGGGATAGGGATAGGGTTAGGGATAGGGTTAGGGATAGGGATAGGGTTAGGGATAGGATTAGGGTTAGGGATAGGATTAGGGTTAGGGTTAGGGATAGGGTTAGGGATAGGGTTAGGGATAGGATTAGGGTTAGGGATAGGATTAGGGTTAGGGATAGGATTAGGGTTAGGGATAGGGTTAGGGATAGGATTAGGGTTAGGGATAGGATTAGGGTTAGGGATAGGGTTAGGGATAGGGTTAGGGATAGGATTAGGGTTAGGATTAGGGTTAGGGATAGGGTTAGGGATAGGGTTAGGGTGTGGAGCAATATCTATTTATGGTCCCCGAAAAAAAAAATATCTCCGATTTTTAACAGTAAATAACGTCATCAACGTCTGCAGTAAATAAGAGTTCTCATTCATTCTGTTTACTCTTTAATTGTGTGAAAACGATCGCCGATTTTGAGCACCATCATTGTGTAAGTAATAATATCATAATATAAACTGCATTTATAACTTTACATCATAAGAGTTCATTCTGTTGACTGAAGCGGTAAAAAAAAAATACCTCGACCGTCTTGACGGTCGAGGAGCCTGTGCCTAAAAGTAATGACAAAACCTTATAGTGCGATAGAACTAAGAAATGAAGTGGGAGAATTATTTGATCGTATAAATAAACAATCGGATATAGGTCCCATTATTTATTTGGGTCATAGTCAGAACTCAGTAGTAGGTAGATAAAAGGTCTACTATAGATCTCTTTTGATGTTCTGTAAAATGGAAGCTTCGAGAGAGTTTGATTAAGTTGATCTTTTTTTTTGCTTTCAAAATGATATTTAACAATTATGATAGAGAACCTTGCCAGGGGCCAACTACTTAGTGATCGATAAGGATTTTAACGTTTCTTTAAAATCAATCAATGAAAGGCTTGCTTAGTCTTCAGGATTTGGAATAATGAAAACCTGATAATATAATTTTGTTGAGTTGTATAATTGCAAACCATTGTTTTTTTTTAATTTTCTAAAGTCTTTTATAAAAAAAGGTGATTTGTGTTCCATTGAAATTTGCCGGAGGCTACTTCCCCTCATGCCCCTCCCCTATTTTCACTTGTTTCTTGCCAAATAGGCATAAGTAAAACCAAATCAAGTCTGTATGAAAAAAAAATGACATCTGTTGCACATTTACGACATAACTTTTAGCTTTTTTTTTCTTTGAAAAAGAAAAAAAATTAAACTAACTTGAATCAAAGTTAAACACTTACATTCTTCTGGCTTGTCTCAAATTCCCACACTCGAAGCGAGATTCAAAACCTAAGGTGGGACAGCAACCTTCTGGGATGGAAAGCTGTTGACAGTCTCTCAAACTACGCTCAGAGTCGAAGACAACTTGAGTTCCTTTCCATTTACCCTTGAATGCAGTATTCTGTGTCTCAATGGTCCTGTTGGTGACTGATACATTTTTTTGGAGGGGGGGGGTGCGAAGAATTTAAAAATGTAATAAATGTTGCAAAAAAAAAACCAAAACGAATACATTAAGTAGTGCTTTCATTAGTTTCTTTGTGAAAAATTATTTCATACACATTTAAAAAAGCCTGTGAACTATGAGAGTAATTCGCATGTACAGTAAAACATTTCAAAGTCAATCACTGTCAATGTTAATATTCGCATGTACAGTAAAACATTTCAAAGTCAACCACTGTCAACGCCAATAACACATTTTTTTAGCAGTGACTAAGGATAACATAATTCAATTATCAAAATGATTCATCTGTGGTGTAGCTTTTTTTTTTTAAACAGAAGATAGGAGCGACAGCAAAGTTTTAAGCTCACAACATCTTTAAAAGTCTTTGAGATACTTACCAAGTCATCTGACTATTACAAGATATAGAAGTAAAATGCGCCGCGCAATAAAACACACCAACGAGGCAACGACCAATGCCCGAATTTTAGTATTGCTTTTAAGACCCACATCTCCATCCAAAACCGAGGCTGTTATAGCCCTTTCTTATGTAATATAGCGTCCCTGTGCTTCGAACCCGTCATCTACAACATGGCCGGTCTTTCTTATAAATTCACCACCACTATGTAAACGAATAACGAGATAACGGATGACCAAGTAGTGACGATGAAGCATGTGGCGTTAACGAGACTTATACGGCCATATGCAGTGCATGGTTTACTTATACGCTACACAAGCTATAGCTACGGGCTCCCATTTTTTGGCCCCCCCCGCCCCCCCCCCCCCAAAATAGGCTCGAGTGAACGATTGTCATATATACTTAAATATTTGGCACTGACATATATTATATGGACCTATAAAGGGCCCCATATCTCAAATAGCTTAGGGCCTTGTCATGTCTTTATCCGGCCCTGACCATATGGAATGAATAATAATAACAACAAATCTTGAGATACCAGAATAGTTTAAATTGACTTCAACCGAGCCCAAGCTTTCCACCTCAACCTGACTGCAGTCTCGTAAGTGTCTTGGGGTGTCGACCAGTTTCCCTTCAAACTCATCAGGCCAATACGGGCCGTAAGGCCAGTGCTTGACGTCTGAAGGCCTCCGTCTAAATCTAAATATGTAGTCCTGTAGCTGAGAACTGTAGGACGAGCAGCAGACGTAGTTCTTGGACATTGTCGATATTATCGTCTGCCAGATTTCTTTTGCCGCCTTTTTTTTTATTTTGTCCCTTTTCTAAATTTTATCAAGAAGTATCGTTCACTTACTCATATGGTATATGATATAAAAAATATCAGTACAGCATACATATATATAAAACTACACCCCTGTTTTTTTTAGTAAATATCTTTTAGAAACCTAAAATATAATAAAATGCAAGCAAGTCCCTTTTAAATTCGAAATGTAATATTTTTTTTAGTAAAAAAAATAATCAATGGAAAAAAAGCTAAAATAAAAACACTGTATTATTGTTGATAATATTAACAAGTGAACATAAAACACTAGTTTATCATTTGTCTGGTCCGGTGCATACACTAAATGTAACTTATTAAGAAATACGTTTCTCCAAAATGGAAATATCAAATCCAACATTAGTTTTCAGCGTTTTCAGTTACAAGCTAGGATTACACGCTAGGTGAAATTCACCTCAAATCTTGACTTTATTAAACTTCAAAAAGATGAATTCTGAATTTTTACACTTCAAACATTTCATGGTAAAACTTGTAAAATTTAATAATTTCCCCCACATTTGAGAAAAAAATAGTGTTTAATAAGTCTTTTTCTTCAATCAGTTTTCAGCAAAAGTCAATTTTTACACCTCGACTAACCAAGAACACTCTATTAAATTCTCTAGTCAATAGATTTCATTTTTGATATCACTTTCTTTAAGTGTAGATTTAATTTTTAAGTTTAAAAAAAAAACACATTCACAAACAAATATATACAGGATTGAATAGACAACTTTCTACAAAGTGTAGGAAACTATTTATCGCCCTTGTTTTCAATAACTGCCTTCGAGGTCTATTTAATTGGCAAACGTTTTCAATACAAATTGAAAAGAAGGGGGGGGGACTTTTCACACCATTTTTTTGTGTGTACATGTATTTCTATTGGTATGTAGATCAAACAATTTCTCAACCTACTGTAAACGGTACCGTTAAGATAGACGCCAAATCTCTACAATATTAGCAATGAAATTCGAGATAATAAAAAGGAATTTTAAAATATATAATAGGGGAGGGCGTTTTGAGTTGGGTGTGGCGGGTAGAACCCGACCTTAGACAGCAGAAATCCATCGACGCCTGGTGGGCCCCAAACTATATCTGACAAAAAAGGGGGTTCATTTCTCAACTACCGGCTCGTTTTATAACCCCCTAATACTGATGCCCTCCTAACATGTGTTGGCAGGTTATCTCCCTGCTTCACGGCGGGCTTGGATAGAAGGAAGGCAGTATTGGGGTGGAGGTGGGGTGGGAGGGGGGGGGTGGAATCTACTGTAAACAAAACAAAGCAAAAAAAAAAAAAACAGACAAATAAAGATAAAAGTAAAAAAAAAAAAGAGAAACACAAACAGGCGTAAACAAAAATATTGACCAATAAAGAAAGAGCAAAGCATTATTTTAAAAACAAAATCAAATCATTATCGAGTTGGGAGATTGAAACAGTTCAACTAGAAATGTTGGTATTGCTTTGATTCTGTGAGAATTAGTTTGAAATGAGCAAGAAAAATAAAAATTACAATACTGTTATACAAAACTGTTAAATTATTGCAAAATTTAAAACTTTTAAATAGCAAGTTTTAAAACAAGACGTAGTTTATTGTGTTTACTGTTTAGTCCTCTGTGATATAGCATTCATATTATAACTACTTTTATAAGTATATCTGTTTGTATAACTAAATATTTATCCATTTAATTATCCATCTGTCAGGCTTTCTTTCTACATGTCTGTCTATGATCCAGTTCAGGATTTACGTATAAGCTAAACAAGCTATAGCTTAGTGTCCCCACTTTCTTGGAGACCCCCCCCCCCCCCGAGTGAGCAATTGTCATACATACTGAAATATTTGGCACAGACATCTAATACCTGGATTTATACAGGGCCCCCATATCTTAAATAGCTTAGGGCCTTATCAAGTTTAAATCCGGCCCTGCTATGATCAATGAATTGATCTGTTTGTCTCTCCATTTATCATCTATCTATTTGTCTGTCCATCTCTACCATATATAACTAAACTACGTAGTTTAAAGGTGGTTTTTGCGCACTTCTTAAAACCACAACCTAGCCCAGACGGGGGGGGGGGCAAACTACCGCCCGCGGGACAAGTATTGCCCGTCCAGCGGCCTGTTCCGGCCGCACATTTAAGTTTAACTACATTTAATTTAAATTCATTCATATAGTAACTCATCTGGGTTCAGCCATTTCTGGTCCGATCAAATTTATGATCCCAATGTGACCTGCGATTCAAATCGTTTGCCCACCCCGTGACCTATAACCTCAACCAGAGTGAAGGCTAGGCTGAGACCTAAGTGTTTGCCTGTTTGACAAAGTTTACTTTACTGGAAAAAAAAATTCTCCATGGACAATTACAACTTGGAAGCTTTCAAGGTTTGATCAATTTATACAGGTTTGAATGAGGAGGGGGGCCGGGCCGGAATTACAGATAGGCCGACTAGGCCATCCATGGCCTCGGCCCCCCGCTAAAAAGGGGCCCCAAAATGTAAAAAAGTATACAAAAATAAAAATAAAAAAACTTAGCAATATTTTTTTAAATTTTCCAAATAAGGCCTCAAATTTTTGTTGGCCTAGGGCTCCTAAAATTGTAAATCCGGATCTTGGAGGGAGAGTAGGGTCTTGGCAATACAAACATGTATTTATTTTTTATGTCGGCTTCAAGTAAATGTATGATATTACAATTTAAAAAAAAAAATCTTTTTTTTTTTTTTGTTTAGATTTTCTGAAATGCATTTCGTGTATAACTGATAATTTATTCATTGATATATTTTTTTTTTCAAATTCATTATCATAATTTTTTTCTGAAGTAAAAAAAAATGAAATTCAATCTCATTCCAAAGGTTGAATTAAGTCCTCCCCTGCTGACATCCCTTAGATTGATCCGTGTTTATTTCAGGGCAAAGTGTGCGAGCATTAGCAGCGACATGCTGGCTATTTGATTGGAGCATTGTCGGGGAAATAGCATGCGCCGAGGGAATGAATATCAATGTGTTCAGTATAACAGAGCTCAGTGGGGGAATACGGCTATTTTATGCGCTTGTACAACAATAACACGGTCGCCGTCAATATAGAAGTACGTTCAAGACATTATGTGAGAGTAGAGCGATTCTCTGATGGCGGGATTCATTTGAACATTAATGCGATGTTTTGACTGACAGAAAAAGGCAGAGCCGTTCCTATTGATAGATGTTATAGGGGACCGATTTTGAGGTCCCGCTGTCTAAGGGGGCCCTATTTCATTGATTAATTCATATTAAATGTGATACTATTAGTGCCCCGACAGGTAGTATTGCCTAAGAACTCAAAGATCAACGGAAGTCTACCTATGACCCGGTTATAGGCTACATAAGAGTGGTTTTATAAGCGAGTTCTCAAACCTAAGGCCCAAATATATATATATATATATATATATATATATATATATATATATATATATATATATATCACTATTGACAGTTACAATAACAAGAGTTAAAACTAAAACAAAATTTTGAATTTTTTTCAATTATATATTTTACACATTTTTAACAGTACAAAAAAAAAAAAAGATATGCAAGTAAAACAAATTAAAGCATTACGGTTAAGATGATGGTCATTTAAAAATGTAATGACATGTACCGAGATGCGATCTTACATTGATGTGTGTGTGTGGGAGAGGGAAGCAAGGAAAAGGAACATTTTAGGGCCCTTGACCAGTACGTCCTAATGCGGTTCTTAGCGTCTCGTGTGGCTCTTGGAAGAATGCAGTGCAGCTTGAGATGATGAGCCAGTAGTTCTATTTCTATTAACAAATATTGTTCACGAAATGTTGATCATTTGACTAAAGTGTAGCACTCCAATGTATTTTTTTTTATTATATATAACCTCCAATAGTGAAATCATTTTAGCTCCCGCCCGCCCCCGCCCCCCCCCCGAAAAACGCTCAGATTTGCACTTTATTTTGGCTGGGAAAGCCCCCCCCCCCACCCACCCTTCCCCACCCCGCAAATACTGGAATCTGCCTAGCTTGCCGATTCATAAGTACGACTAGGCAGCGTATACCTGGCAAGTTCCATAAACCTCATAATTCAGGATAGGACGGAGACCACATTCGAATAGAAAAAAAGAAAATAAAAGAGTTTTAAATGGTGTATCTCGTTTGTGTATATGGTACTTAATTTTTTTTTCATTTATTTCACCCTTTTTTTGAGTTCCATTAATAAGGCCAGAAACCTGTATTCATAACAAATATATTTATGTTATACTGTTAAAGATGTGAGTAATAAATAGTTTGAAGTCGCATACTATGATACTTATAACGCATCATAAAGCATCTACATTTAATAAAAAACAAGCAATTAACCTGTTCCATTCTGGACACAGGACGTGTTAGCGCATTTTCATGTTATGTATCAGTACGTTTGTTAGCTTTCAGTAAATATTTGTAAATTTTGGAAATGTTTATAAATTCAATTGTGTAATGCATATATCTATAAAAAAATATTATAAAGACGTTTCTTTATATTTTAAAAAAAATTATTTTCTCTTAAATCTAACTACAAGTGGTTTGTGGTTACTGAAATAGAACTCATAATTGAAAACATTCGAAATTGTAGTCATTTAATCGTCCGAAAACTCCGTCAATTGTTGCATAGCTCTGATACTTTCAATTAAACTCAGAACACAAGCTTACTATTTCATTTGATGAGTTTCTTAATAAATCTTGGTGAAACTACGTGCTGCAGTATTTCGCACCAAATGAATGGGTTATTGAACGTACAAGGTGTAGAATAGGGCTATATATATAATACTTATGGTTGTTGAGATCTAGGGTGATGACAGACAGACAGACAGACAGACAGACAAAACGGGGACAATAGAGCATTTTTTTTCGAAAATGCTCTAAAAATGCATATACATCAACACAATATGTAATGTTTCATAAAAGATATCAATAAGGGGGAACATTGTACACAAAAAAAAAATTGTTTCAATGCAGGCAAAATTCGGCTTGTCGAGAATTCATCTACCTATTGTAATTATGTATTTTTATTATTTCGTTATTAAACTGATTGCATTAGCTAGATCTCAACAACCATAAGTCCTAGACCCATGATGTATATATCATTTTGTAGGTCTTGGCCTGAAATATGTGCAGCAAAAGTTCATTTCGCGATCTGGCCTCTGATGGCCGTAAAAGGGGGCTTAGAAAGTACCGTTTTTTACTATATAAGCTATATTAACAAAGGAGCGCCATATATCTCAGCAACCATAAGTCCTAGACCCATGATGTATATATCATTTTGTAGGTCTTGGCCTGCCAAGTATACATCAAAAGTCATTTCGCGATAGGACCTCTGAGGGCCGGGCTTCAGGGCTCCTAAGGGGCTTATATATTATATATATAGCCCTATTCTACACCTTGTACGTTCAATAACCCATTCATTTGGTGCGAAATACTGCAGCACGTAGTTTCACCAAGATTTATTAAGAAACTCATTAAATGAAATAGTAAGCTTGTGTTCTGAGTTTAATTGAAAGTATCAGAGCTATGCAACAATTGACGGAGTTTTCGGACGATTAAATGACTATAATTTCGAATGTTTTCAATTATGAGTCCTATTTCAGTAACCACAAACCACTTGTAGCTAGATTAAGAGAAAATAATTTTTTTTTCAAATATAAAGAAACGTCTTTATAAATTTTTTTTTACAGATATATGCATTACACAATTGAATTTAGAAACATTTCCAAAATTTACAAATATTTATTGAAAGATAGCATACGTACTGATACATAACATGAAAATGCGCTAACACGTCCTGTGTCCAGAATGGAACAGGCTTAATTGCTTGTTTTTAATTTTCAACTTTATTCAAAACCCAGAATGCGGCCGACAATGATCTCAAGCATGGGCTACACCTATTCTATATCAATGCAAATAACACAATTCTTTATCCGGGCCAAACTTCAATCATATAACTTCCCCTTTTTGAAAGTAAAGTCCTTGAGAGATTCGCATTCAATGTTATATAAATATTAACGATAGAATGAATATAAACATGACTTAGATATTTTATAATGCTTTACATGAGTATAACAAAAAGACACACAAGCACGCATGAGAATTACATTCAATCGCCTTAATAGCATGAAAGAACGTGAAATTTAGAGACAGTGCCTACGACGACGGGTTAGTCGCTGACTTCAGTCTTCTCTCCACAGCAGAATGGCCGCCAGATATTGTATTGCTGAGGATGATTTGCTCCAGGCGTTTGTTTCTCGCCGTTCTCGCCGAGAATCTAGAGTCGAAGTCCACAATGTAACGGTCGGACAATAGACCGCTGCTAGCTCGGCCATGAACACTTGATCCTCTGTCCGTCGCCGAGCAAGAGCGTGATCTGGAGCTACCTGTCTCCCGCCCTTTTTTCCGGCCGGCAGAATTCGCGACGCTACCGGACGATTTTTCATGATAGTGTTCGCTAGCAGACGAATTTTCCGGAGATGGCGTCATACAAGATTTACCCAAAGCTATTAGCTCGTTGTCTAGATCCGACCTTCTTTCTCCGAGGGTCGAATAGTTTCGCATGAGGAAATTAGAGTGGCATTCGACCTTTGATCTCATTTCGGGATCGTCAGCCGAGTTAAGCGAGATGTTGTTCGCGAATTCTAAACGAGATATCGCAGTTTTTGCTCTGATTTTATTTTGAAAATCTAAAGATGAACCTTCACACTTTTCGTGATTGTTCCAATTTGTCATATTTCTTCGATTGTCCGAGTTCGTAAGGAATGATTGATTTCTATAAAATGGAATATTTACTTTAGGGATAGGATGAGGTTCATCTTTCAAAAAACTGACCTTTAGTGTCTTTCTACGGCCATAGGCTTCTGGCTCTTTAATGACATTATGACCAAGTTTCGTCTCTATGTCCGTATCGATAACAGTTGACTCTTTTTGAAACGATACATCTTGTTGACTTTCATTGTGAGAAAGGAGTCGATTGAAATTAACCTGATTTAACACCAGGTCAGCTTCGATTTCCGACTTTTCTTTCCGGTACCATGTTTCTGTACCTTCTGTCGACTTCTCGCTTTCCTCTTCGGTGCGATGGCTATCGATATTCGATACTTGTAATCGGTTTCCGAGCGGGGATACAACGTTGTCTGCTTCTTTTCCGCCTTCCGCGTGACACATTGACAGGTCGGACAATTTATTGTCCTTTGAATAGAACGTGGCGCGGTCATTAATGTCATTCGAAACTCCGGAAGAGGAGTCGGTCGAAGCGTCAGGAAGTTTGACTGTTTGCGTCAGCGAACATTTATAGACGGCATCGTTGCTGCTGTTGTATTTTTCATCGGGCGTGAAAGCCGTTGACTGAGGCCTGAATGCAGGAAATGAATATCGGGATGACACACTATCTTTATGGTTAATGGCCACTGTTTTATGACTAGCGCAGACGTCGAATTTATCGTCGGCCTTAAATATGGGGTCGAATTCGGATCGATTACTGGCCGTGCCTTTAAGGCCGTTCCGAACAGCCGGGGGATCGTGGGGCGAGTTCAGCCTCTCTACGAACGTCACCTGCTTCCTAGTTTTTAATTTTTCTCCATGCTGCACGAGCGTGGACATTAGGGGTGACTCGACGAGGGACGAAGATGGCCCGTAACTTTTGTAAAGCCAGGAGCCGGTCTCGCTAGTACTGTCCACTCTATCGTCCGCTGCTAAAAGTAGTGGCCTGTCGTGTTCCTTATCCCCAACGTTCAAACCCTGGCGTCGTAAGGTTGCTGCCGTGAGGCACAGGCTCGCCACTGACAAGGATTTCCCCTTGGGCCTAGACTTATCAGGCGCCAAAAGTTCAAAATTCTGAATGATTATTGGCTGCTTTTTGACCTCGCGATGCGCCTGCGCAGTTCCGTCAGATGAAGAAGACTCTTTGGAAGACGCATAGCTTGATCCTAATTCACCTTTCATTTTTTTTTTTTAAATTATAATTATTGTTATATTTTTGCTCCTAATATAAAAGTCACAAGCACAATTGCTGAATAATCCATTTCACACTCTGAATTAAATTTTGAGTTTTTAAAAGTCACATTTATCAAATTAGTCACATGCAGTTTTTTTGTGTTTTACTATAAAAAAGTGAAACAAAACCACGACTGTCCTCAAAAAAAAAAAAGAAGACAAAAATACCGAATTTATTTTTTCACAACCTATGAAAGAATTTCTTTACCAACATCAAATCGCTAACTTCCTCAACTCTGTAATAAGAAAACAAACCGTGTGAATACTGGCACTGTAATAAAACAGGTGTACGTTAATAACTCTACACACACACACACACACACACACACACACACATACACACACACACACACATACAGCCAATCTTGACAGAAGTCAACAGTTATTTCTAATCCCCAGTTCTTGTCACATCGATACAATAATCAAACCTTTTTTTTTTTAAAAAATTGAACATATAGATAAGTAAGAAAGAAAGAAAGAAAGAGAGAGAGAGAGAGAGAGAGAGAGAGAGAGAGAGAGAGAGAGAGAGAGAGAGAGAGATATCAACCACACACCTCTCTATCCCTCTACTTTTTTCCCCTTATCACAGAATGACAACCATTCACAACTGATTAGAAACTTCGACGTCATAGATTCGTTGTTTTACAGAAACTGTTGCTGGCTCCATTCAATCTCAGTGAAATGTATATGACTAGTAATATGACTAGTAAGGAAAGCAAAAAAGTGCATTCTTCTTTCATTATGTGTGTGTGTGTGTGTGTGTATTTTACTTAATGCAACGGTGCATAAATGAACTACTTTGCCCCCCCCCCACCCCCTTTGATCAATTGCCCACGGCACCTGTTTTCGGTACATTTAGTTTTATGTTTGATTTGAACTTGTTTTTTTTTTACGCGTATTGAAGTTCACCACTCGGAAAAGGAAGGGGAAGGGCGGGGTTGAGGGGAAATGAACTAGTGATGTGGACGAGGTAAGTAGACTACCAAATAAAAAGTGACCATTAGGGGTGGGGGAGGGGGGGTGGCAAGAAAACTAAGGGATGAGAAGTTACCATTAAGGTCGGGGGGAGAGTTGGGAAGAACTACAAGAGAACACCTATCTACCCATAATTATGATCATGCGTATCTAACTGCGGGCACACCCAATTCATGAAAGTGACCCCTTCCCCCACAAAATAAAAAAAAACCCCGGAAAGTTTAAACCATATTTTAAGGGTGGCTCTATTACACGTATTTTTATTCTGCTACTGGATCCTCCTCAGCCGACGGTTATTAAGTCGGTATCTATCTGTTGGGGGAGGGGGTGTTGGGGGGGAGGGAACAAAAAAAACCCAACAACACTGGTGAATTAGTGATGTGGGTGGGACTGGTGGAGGAGGTTAAGATAGGCATGACATGGTGGCCGGTGTGTGTGTAAGTGAGCCCAAGACAGGTGTCTATGAAGGCTCAGGTTCAAATCTCAGCCAAAAAAAAAACAAACCGGTCAAAATGTGAGTGAAAGTGTCTTAATTCTAAATGTACGTAAAATGTTTAGCAAGTAACTGTAGCTTTAAATGTTATTTTTTGAAATGTCTAAACATGATCTCAAGAATTTTGTAATATCCCACCCCACCACCACCTGCCATTAAATTTTTGTTGTTTATAAAAGTAAAAAAAAGCTCAATATCATCAGTGCAGAGATCAGAGGTCATAGTTATCGGTTCAAACTATTCTGGTGTTGGCACTATGGCGATCTGTGACGTCACAGAGAAGATGAGATGTTTATGTCTTGGGTCCTATGAACCTCTAATGGGACTCATTCATCACCACCAGAGCCAATAACTAATGACCGCGTAGGCACCACGGGAGACATGGAGGGAACTTTACCCTGACCTGAAAAAAAAAATCCCCAATGGTTCTCACCGGAGATCGAACCCGGGACCCGCACGTCAACAGTCAAGCGCTTCACAGTCCCTTCCTCTATGGCGACGGCGGTGTCAGTTATGTCTAAAGGATTGGGGGGGGGGGAGGAGGTTCTGGTTGAAGTTTTAATGATATACAATCAATAGATAACAATCTCTATTTTATAGCTTTGATTATTATTGTAAACAATGTTGCTCTCTGCAAAGACAAAAATAAAAAAGTGTCCAAAGTACTTGTAGTTTTTTTTTTTTATTATCTATAATATTACACTTAAACCATTTGGATTTAAATATATATTACCTTTTCTTTAAATGAGTCACAATTTTTTTAACATTATAAATTAAAGTAAATAGATGTAATAAAACTGTTAGAGGAAACGTATGAAACAAGTTATGGAGACCAGGGCTATAACAACAAACCCAATGGATGATCAATAACTGTGTATTAGATTGTGCAGTAAATCTCTTTCTTTTTTCTTTATCGAAGTGATTAAATAGAATTTACTACATTGAACCTAACCGATATTAACAGATATTGTTATCAAATTCTACAACGAGTCTCCCAGAACGGTAGTAGATAAGAAACGCTCGGACTAATATAAGTATCGGAACAACGCTGCTGGAATTTGATAAGTCATGTGATAAGAAATAGTTCATTCCTTTATTTAGAATTCTGAGTAATTATTTGCTGCTGAGAGCCTTATTCAAGAATGTAAACTGTATGTTGAAGAACAATATATATATACTAGCTGTACCCTTCAAAACCTTTGAATAGAATTATATCCCCTTAGGCTTGATCGGTAGGCTAGGTTATTTTTGGTTTCGGGCAGATCCGATTTTTACATGATTGTATTTTAAAGTGGAATACTGTTGTATTAATTCTTTACTTTCGATTTAACGCAGAGGCCATATCGCTTGTATATACAGTATATTCGATATGGTTTAAATGTTATGGCTGATGCATAACCGTTCGGAGGTTTTTTGTGGGGGGGGGGGCGGCCTAGGCAAAGATTTTGTTTTGTTTTTAACGGTTGCCCAAGTCGGCCTTTGTATAATAATGTACCTGGATAATGACACGGTTGAGTGATTTAATGAACAGAATCGGCCTTGAGTTTTGTTCGACAGAAATACGAACAAACAACCAACAAACAGTCCGACAAAAACTGGCGACCCTCAAGTGAAAAAAAGCGATCCCTGGGTTTGGAATCAGGATATGGCCCCTACGTTGACCACGGCAATGTGGACTCGGCCCAAACTTTGTCACTCACCCCGGGTTTACAGGATCATATTAACCAGTATAAAAAAAAACACAAACCGATGATGAATAGGTGTGCTTTGATCGCCATGAAGTGAGATATTTATCTAGTACAACGGTTGTCAAAACTTTTACGACCCAACTTTGAAGGCTGATTTCGCAACCCCATGTGTATGAACAAAAAACAGGGATAAAGTTCGTCATTATGTATTTATTGTAGGCCTACATACCTAATCTTTATTAATTATTTTTTTTTGAGATCCGCGACTAAACTTTGAGAATCATTGATCTAGATTCTAGAATGTTGAGAAAGTAGGTCATTAAATCAGAGCCCTAAACCGCCGAACAACCGGCGACGAACGTGGCCGCACTGGGCGCCTATAAAACTGCGACGCCGACAACGATGGAATGTGTCAGGATGGCGGATGAGAATGTCAGCTTGGTAAAACCTAGTTAGCGAATTTAGAGCTGTAGACAGACCTATAACTGTAGAAAGACATAAGTAAAGAAGACAACCGTAGACGGACATATACATAGATGGACACTGTTGGACAGAAATATAGATGGGTAGACAAATAGTTGATAGACAGACAGATTATATATGTAGACAAATGGATAGATAGATCTCCCAAAAGTTAACGGATTAATAAATAGACAGACATGTAGACTGATAGATTCATTATAGATAGATAGTTATATGATAGGCGGACGGACAGACAAATAGAGATAAATATATATATATATATATATATATATATATATATATATATATATATAGAGAGAGAGAGAGAGAGAGAGAGAGAGAGAGAAAGAGAGATGACAGACAGACAGCAATACAGACAGGTAAGCATATATATAAATAGATAGGTGACATGCATACAGATGAATGCAGATGGATAGATTGATATATAGACAGAGATGAATAGATAGATATATAGATAAATAGATGGATAGATAAATAAATAGATATATAATTAGATAGTTAGCTAGCTAGATCGATAGATAAATAGATAGATAGATAGATAGAGAGCGAGAGAGAGAGAGAAATAGACATACATTTAGAGAGATCGAAATAGATGAACAAGGACATATAAACAAACAGATTTAATGTGTTATTTACACTAGATTTACACTAGATTTACACTAACAAACATATCAGCATCTGTACCAAAAAAATAATTTCCACCATATAATCTGTTTAAAACAACAAAATAAATAATAAGAGAGTACATTGTCACGTCCAAATGAAAAGAAAAAAACACAATTAGAAGAAAACACCATAGTTCACATTCCCTGAAACAGCAGCACATTTAACATAACGGTGATTCCATTTTAACGCAAAGCATTAATGACAATTCTAACATTAAAAAAAATCAACTTTCAAGCCCATTAGTACATTTGAAAATAAAATGTTAACGGAAATGGCCCAGTGTTTAGTGTACGACACCATCCGAACAACACTCTAGCCCCAACCCCTCTATTCTCACATACACTCTAGCCTCCACCCTCTATTCTCACATACTCTCTAGCCTCCACCCCTCTATTCTCACATACACTCTAGCCTCCACCCCCATCAATCTCGATCTATTCCTCCATGTTTTTATTCTTCTCCTGAACAATCTCAGAATCAAATGTTTCAAAACTCGTTTTATGCTCTGATCGATATTTGTTTTTGTTGTGTGTGTGTGATTTTTAAAGACTAGAATTAAACTGATAGGGGACATTTCTTCTTCTTTGATTCCCACAGCTAATGTAGCAGCGGTGGTGGTGCGTATATGTGTGTGGGGGGGGAGGTAGGGAGGCATTATTTATTTAATTTAACCCCCCCCCCCAAAAAAAAAGTAAAATATCTGAGCCTTTTATCTCGATAGCCAGATAGTTCTCTCTACCTCTGAGCTTAGATTATCCAAATCTTTTATTATTCTCAAGATAACAGTAACTAGTTTCATAAAGATTGTGAATGACAGTTGTAGAACGTTTCTTTCTATCCCCTCACCATACCCACCCGCAGCAACTCCGTGTCACACACTATAATTGTAACTCTCCCCCCCCCCCCCCCCCCCCCCGGTTTTATTCTTGGCATGGTAAATGCCTTTTGTTCATTGTTTCTGGACTACTTTTACCTTTTATCGATTGACACCGACTTGCCCTCCAATGGGCTTTGAACTTTTGCCTTGTTTTCTCTCCTTTTGCTTCTGTGTGGGGCACTTCAGGGAATTGTGTTGGTTTATGTGCGTATGAGGGAGGGAGAGAAAGAGAGAGAAAAAGAGAGAGAGAAAGAGAGAGAGAGGGGAAGAGAGAGAGAGAAAGAGAGAGAGAGAAAAAGAGAGAGAGGGGAAGAGAGTGAGATAGAGAGAAAGAGAGAGAAAGAGAGAGAGAGAGAGAGAGGAAGAGAGAGAGACTGAGAGAGAGAGACCCATAGGGCACTTCAGGGGAACGCGTTGGTATGTCTGCGGTACCCCTGTGGGTAAGGGTACCCTAGGGGCCTATGGGGGACTGCGTTGGCTTATGTTGTGTGGGCGTTTGTGTGTACGCCCCTCCAGTACAATACTTGGTCGTTGTTTGACCAGTTCCCATTAACTGTCTGGTGACGGCTGGAATCGACTCAGGTTAAAAAAAAGCCACTGGGGGTGGGGTGTATGTGTGTGTGTGTGGGGGGGTGACATGTGAGAAGTGAAGATACACATTCCCACTATCTGATTAAGATTGGAACTGAAGGCCTTCCATGTAACTTGACGACAACGACCGTTAGAAAAAAAAAAACAGAATTGAGCTGAATATTAACCAGTCTTGACCTCGGGGAAAGGACCGTGGGTGGGGATGGGGGTGGGGAGGATCTAGGGCGATTGATATATTCCAGCAAACTGATGCCGACCCCGACCCCCCCCCCCCCGTTAGGAGATTCAATTTGTTATCTTACTGTAAAAAAAAAACAACATCTAAACTCTGGACCCACGCGCACTGCTGCACCCCCCCCCCCCCCACTAAACCATCTCCCTCCTTTAATTAATGCTTCTGTCAAACTTGTAAGTTTTTTTTTTAAACCTTTCTTGGGAGTTTCGAACCTAGGGATTCGGGGACCCGGGGGGCTTGGCCTCTTTGGGGGCCCCTGCATTTAGACATTCGACACCAAGACATAAGATAATGTAATTAATATTTAATGTAAAACAAAATTTTGGGGTCCCACTCAAGCTGGGGCACGGGGGGGGGACTTTCGAATTTGGACCACTCCTCCCCCCCCCACCCTAAGTACGCCTCTGTTTGCTGGTGCTGTTTGTTTTCTTGTACCCATTGTAAGAAGTCATTACGCATACGTCTACGACACTTGTTAAATCTAAAACCACGGTGTGTGTGTCAACAGCGCTGTGTGTGTGTGTGTGTGTGTGTGTGTACTTAAGCAGCGAGTTTGTTTTGAGAATTTCCCTTAGGTTGAAAGTCAACACTTGGGCTTTTTTTTTAACGTCTGTGTTTTATATAGGCTGTCTACTCGCTCAGCATATAGAAAGCTACACAAACGACACGTAGAAATGGAACAAGTCATGGGAAGACATTTACAGTAATGCCTCAAAAAAAAAATTTACACATAACTTGGCGTGATTTAGATATACAAAACCTGACACACTATTTTTTTTTCAATATTATAATTGATAAACTAAAAAGTTGATTAGAAACTCATACGACTTGAGAAAAGAAAAAAAAATTGAAGGGGTTGTTCAAATTACGAAGTAGTGATGAAGCTCAGTGGTCTACAGACACGTGTCCTGGTAAGGATGCTATGATTGGTGCGGCTGATGAAAAGCTCTACTGCAGTCGACTGTCAACCTGAAGGTACCCGGTTCGATCTCCGGTGAGGACCAAGGAAATTTTTCAGGTCTTGTCTCAAGTTCCCGGTATATCTCCCATGGTGTCTCCATGGCCATTGCACTATCGGCTATGGTGGGGATGAAAGAAGGGCACTGCAAAAAAACATCTCCATTGGTGGCTTATAGGCTCTAAGAGATTTTATTTCATCCTTTTACAGGGGACACCACTCACACACATACACACACACACACTGCAGGGTGTCTAGAGCTTGTCAGAAGTCGGTCGCGAAAATAACATTGAATAATTACTTAACTGTGAACTATGCAGTTAATATTGTATCTTTGGGTTTTGAAAACTGAATAGGTTTCTCAATATATAACTAGACAGGTTTCTCACATATAATATTTAGTTGCATTTAAAATATATAAAAAAAAGGAAGTTGTCTTATCTTGTATCTTATTTATTTTTGTATGTGTTCATGTTTTCGCATCATGCTAGTATACATGCTAGTATACATTGAATCAATTGATCAGCTGATTGATTGATTGATCAACTGATTGATTGATTGATCAACTGATTGATGGATTGATTGATTGATTGACTGAATGTATTGGACTTACCAGGTAAAAGATCAGACAGCGGCTCAGGGTCAAGGTTCGTCCACCATTTGAAGCGTGGCGTCGGAAACAGGGGCATACATTCCACTGGCCAGTAAGGTCCATCGTTATTTCTGTAAATGACCAACGGTAGGACTCATCAATGACTCTCTAGATGTCACGCACATTGGTGTCCCGTGGATGTTTTAATATCTGGGGGTGGGGTGGGGGGTGGAAGGGGCTTTCATACACTTTGTCCCATCCCCTTTCTAAAAATTAGGTGTTGAGACACATTATAAATATTATAAATTAGGTCGAAATGACATTGTGGTCAGAGGCAGCGCAGTGGCGTAGCGAGCTTAACTTGCACCCGGGGCACAATACCTTTTTAGCGCCCCCCCTCCTCACCATTCGAAAACCATATAATATTATATGTAAAATATACCATTTGGCTGGCTCCCCTTTGTGAGTAGCGCACGGGGCATGATGTCCCCCTCCCTCGCCTAGCCATTGAGGCAGCGTGTCGATGGAAAAAAAATTGGCGGTGGGGAGGGGGGGAGACCCCTAGTTACGCCTCTGGTCTTGTCGAACACATCAATATTTTAAACCGAATGTGTTTGAAAGTGTATTGATTCTAATGTACGTACTGTTTGGTAGATGAATGTATATTTGAATATAATTTTTTTAAATACCCAGACGTGATGTCAAAGACTCAAGAAATTAGACCCACCCCCCCTCCCCCTCCTTCTTTTACCTATCGCTTTCCCACTATTTATTCTTGTTTGTTGTTGTAAAGGAAGTCTAATACATGTATCAGGTCATCGCAATAGCTAATAGATATCAGTTGACGACTTTAAAAATGTTTGCATTGTCTGGATATCTTTTAGTTTGAATGTTGTTTAAGCTGCGACTAGCTATCATCAGTGTTCCTCAGTGGCGTAGTATGGGTGGGTGGGGGGGGGCACCATGCCCCGTGTGCTACTCACAAAGGGGCGCCAAATGATATATTTTACATATAGTATTCTATGGTTTTCGAATTGGGTGAGGGGGGGTGGCGCTAAAAAGGTATTATGCCCCCGTGCGCGAGTTAAGCTCGCTGCGCCACTGGTGTTCCTTCTAGCATATGTACAAGCGCGGCCACTCACACACACACATACACACACACACATCAGCCCCGTAGCGTGAAAACTTTACATCAGGGGTCAGGCCAATAGCAGGGTAGGCCAGACAAAATGTTACTAAGTAGAGCAAAAAGCAGAGGGGGGCAAAGTAAAGCCCCCCCCGCCCCCCGCACGATATGGGCTTGACACACATAATAACAGAGCACGCAAAGGTTACGTTTAGTTAGTGCACTTGTAGGGTAATTTATTTCTAATAATAATTTACTGTTTTTTTTAAAATAGCATCAAATTTGTGTAGTATCTAAACACATATGCTGCACAATAAAGTATAGCTAAAGTAAATTTACAGAATATCATCCATCACTCCACCCCACCCCCTTTCCCTCACCCCCTTTTCATTACCTTTTCTATAACACTACAATAAAAAATTCTGTCTCTAAAGGGGAAACAACTCAGCCAAAAGCATATCAAGATCGGCACTCAGTTATCTACCTTAGATATAAGTTTTAACCTCCTATTGCCATTAAACAAATGTCTTATACAAGTTCAAAATTTATTATTGATTTCACTGAGTAGCTATAAGGGTGTACATTAGAATGGATTGTCTATAGTTACCTGATGATTCCATACTTGTCCATATGTTTACCGGCATCGTCCAAGAACTGGGTGCCGGAAGGGACATGCCCAGCTTTCATAGCTTTCCTCATTCCCTCCTTTGTGTAAAAATGTCGGGCCTTCGGCCTCATAACTGAAATGAGGGTATACCATGACCGTAAAAAAGCAATAGGCAAGTTGTTTGTTTGTTTGTTTGTTTGTTTTTTTTTTTAACTAGGGGTTAGAGGTTATGATGAAAATTAAAAAAAATGACCCTTCTAGCCTAACTCGTGTCAATGATATCTTTCCGATTAACTCCATGACACCAGATCCGTTCTTACGTTGTTTGGGAGCACTAGGTATATTTAGGGGCCCTTGGCAAAGTTAAATTCGAAGTCCTATGTAAAATTACAATAGGGGACAGCAAAGTTACATTATTTGGCCCTAGGAAAAGTAAATTTTGGGGCCCCTGAAAAAAAAAAGCTGTTAATAGACTAAAATCCGCCGCGTTCAAATATTTAACTCCTAATAATCTTTGAAAACAGGGCGCACCGTCTGACAACCCCGAACTTTAAAAAAATCTTTCTTGCCCCGAGCCCTCTGATGATCTATCAGATTGTTCTTCTTTGTGGCTGGCAAAAATGATATTCTGACAGTGGAGGAGACGCCTCTTGTCCCTATAAATAAGACGGCCCTGCATGCAATATACGATGATGAAAATAATCGGTTGAAACGTATTCACTGTAATGCATCATCACCCCGACCCCCAAGTTGGGTTCCCTCAAAGGTGTGGTATGAAGTGAGCAAAAAATGTCTCTGAGCGACATTTTGTTTGAGGTCAAAATTTGTGAGCATCAATTTTCAAATAGTACATGGGGGCCCCAACTCACTTATATTAAGAGTTAATGCCAGGCCTTACGTCCACGAAGCCCTACCGCCAATTAAGTTAAAATAATAATAAAGGGGCTGTCTCACCTTTGAATCGATTGAATGACGAGCTGTATATGTCGTGGATGTCTTTAATCCCTTCCGAGAGACTGTCGAGCCCCATAACTCCAGGGTACTCGTCATGGTTTGACCTCGCCAGTTGATCTTTGAACAGGAGCTCCATCTGGTCACAGAATATGAAATGAAACAGTGAGTTAATCTCATGCTTACTTTTACTTTCAATGTGGATTTTTTTTTCAAATAACCCGTCTGACGTGAAATGGAGTGTAAATCAAAATGTTTAAGGACAAAATTGATTCATAATTGCCACAGCCTTTCACAGCTGAGTCCGGAAGCTGATTGGATGGTTCAATATACTGATAGAGGATCTCAACTCAAACCGCTAAATTTATTCGATTTTTTTTTTGTTGCTCTTAACATCACTTATCAGGTCATTAGCAAGAAGTGGCAGTAACGGTCATTGGAGGAGATTAAGTATCTAGGGCCACCGTCTAACGTCCTGCTAATAAAGGTCCCTAGCGATCGAAGCATTTCTGTAAGATATGTACCCCAGAACAACGAATCTAGGCCCAGCACCAGATGTTAACGTTATGTTAATGTCGCCTCTGGAAGTACACCACATAAACACTGGACAGAGGCATTGTGGCCTTTGTGGATCCTTTTCTTTCCGATATCTGCTATAACTGATTTAGATGTTGGGTTAGAGGGGCCCCGATTTTTAAAGACTGTCTTCAGCCCACCTGGGTTCAATGACTTTCAAGTGGGGGACCCTTGTCTTTTTCAAATGCAAATGTCTTTTCCTCCATCGACTCTCCCCACAATATTAAATTTGATAGTTTAGAGAGTATACACAAATACTGAGTGATATTTTCTTACATTTGCGCTTCATGTGAAAGTTCATGGGCTAAAGTTCACGGACTAAAGTCGCTCGCTGTACGTTGATAGTTAACGGGTCTAAGCTTGAACAAACAAAAAATAATCTCTTCTAAACTGTCTAACTGGCTGCAGTTTAACATAAACACTGGCCATTGATGGATACTACTTTAATTGCATGCTGTGACTAAATTGGGCGTCTTAAATTTGGATCTGGAGTTTGACTTATACGGTAAGGGTGGATAAAATGGAATATTTATTCTGTTCTTTGATTTATTTTTTTTTTTTTTTTTTTTTTTTTAATGTCCTGCATCAAGTAAATGTTTGTAAAAAAGGAACGAAAAACTAGAATAAGGTGTCAGGAGTAAAGCCGTAATCCAAACACAGGACTATATATATATATATATATATATATATATATATATATATATAATGTCTTAAAGGTCACCATTTACCTCTAATGGGGGTGTATGTGACCGCAGTGGCGTAGCGAGCTTAACTCGCGCCCGGGGCATAATACCTTTTCAGCGCCCCCCATTCAAAAACCATATAATATTATATGTCAAATATACCATTGGGCGCCCCTCTGTGAGTAGCGCCCGGGGCATGATATCCCCTTGCTCTTCCCCCCTCACTACGCCACTGTGTGGCAGTATGGGCGCAAGTTGTGCACCCAGAATAATCGCCACATACACCCTTATTAAAAAAAATGGTGGAGTCTTCATGTGCGAAGTATTTTTTTTTATTATTTTTTTTTAGTTTTGAAAATAATTGGAATGCTCACATTAAAGGATAAATTAATAAACACAAATATAGTTTGTATTTATTTATCATCCTGACCAACTTCAGTTTAATTCTATGGATCACTATATGAATAACAGAACCTCTTCAAGAACTTTGCAACCTACAACGAGACTGCAGAAAATATCAACACATACAGCTATTAGATTGACTAGACACATTTAAACAGTCAGCCTCACACACTAATGGAAGTTATGGCACATGTAAAGACAAGCAGATACATTTGCATGCAGATATATTGGCATACATATGTCCTGATGTGTAAGATATACAGGCATACCGAGAAATAGACATATAGACACACACATATACAGGCATAAAGATATTGTGGTGAGTAGATACGCCAGCATACGGAGATATAGACATTTAGACAACCAGATATACGGATATGCAAGCATACAGTTATACAGAATCACGATAAAGTAATAAACAGGCATTCGAATCAGAGCAATTTATGGGTCACTGAGCTTGACCCATGACCCATTAGACCCATTGACCAATTACTTGCTCTGATTCGAATACAGTCATATTGTCAAAGTGCTGACCTGTTTGTTTTTCTGAGACGAGAACGCGCTATCCTCCGACCCCATTTGTTTCTTCGCCTGAAGGGCCTTCCAGTGTTTGGTTCTGAGATAATCCCTCTCTTTGTCACTTAGGTCCAGTATAAGGTGGGCGTTCATGTCCGATGTATTGTTCTGTTGTCTGGACATCTGTTTCCTTCTCTGGACGAGAAATATTTTTATAGTACGTTTTTTGTTGTTGTTATAATTGGTATCACATATTCCAATAAGCTCCTAATATTCACATAAGCTACTAATATTTAAATAAGCTCCTACATATTCCCATAAGCTCCTACATATTCCCATAAGCCCCACATATTCCCATAAGCCCCTACATTTCCCCATAAGCTCCTACATATTCCCATAAGCTCCCACATATTCCCATGTGCTCCTACATATTCCCATACGCTTCTACATATTCCCATAAGCTCCTAATATTCCCATAAGTTCCCACATATTCCCAAAAGCTCGTAATATTCTCATAAGCTCCCACATATTCCCATAAGCTTCTACATATTCCCATAAGCTCCCACATATTCCCATAAGCTCCTAATATTCTCATAAGCTCCCACAAATTCCCAAAGCTCCTACATATTCCCATAAGCTCCGACATATTCCAATAAGCTCCTACATATTCCCATTAGCTCCTACATATTTCCATAAGCTCCGACATGTTGCAATAAGCTCCTACATATTCCCATAAGCTTCCACATATTCCCATAAGCTTCTATATATTCTCATAAGCTCCCACATATTCCCATAAGCTCCTAATATTCCCATAAGTTCCCACATATTCCCAAAAGCTCGTAATATTCTCATAAGCTCCCACATATTCCCATAAACTCCTACATATTCCCATAAGCTCCTAATATTCCAATAAGCCTCTACATATTCCCATTAGCTCCTACATATTTCCATCAAATCCCACATATTTCCATAAGCTCCGACATATTCACATAATGTTCTACATATTCCCTTAATCTCCTAATATACCCATAAGCTCCTTCATATTCCCATAAGCTCCTACATATTCCCATAAACTCCTACATATTCTCATAAGCTCCCACATATTTTCATAAGCTTCCACATATTCCCATGAGCTCCTACATATTCCCATAAGCTCCTAATATTCCCATAAGTTCCCACATATTCTTATAAGCTCGTAATATTCTCATAAGCTCCCACATTTTTCCCATAAGCTCCTACATATTCCCATAAGCTCCTACATATTTTCATCAAATCCCACATATTCCCATAAGCTCCCACATATTCACATAAGCTTCTACATATTCCCTTAAGCTCCTACATATTCCCATAAGCTCCCACATATTTCCATAAGCTCTTACATATGACCATGAGCTCCCAAATATTCCCATAAGCTTCTACATATTCCCATAAGCTCCCACATATTCCCATAAGCTCCTAATATTCTCATAAGCTCCCACAAATTCCCAAAGCTCCTACATATTCCCATAAGCTCCGACATATTCCAATAAGCTCCTACATATTCCAATAAGCTCCTACATATGCCCACAAGCTCCCACATATTTCCATAAGCTCCGACATGTTCCAATAAGCTCCTACATATTCCCATAAGCTTCCACATATTCCCATAAGCTTCTATATATTCTCATAAGCTCCTAATATTCCTATAAGTTCCCACATATTTCCATAAGTTCCTAATATTCTCATAAGCTCCCACATATTCCCATAAGCTCCTAATATTCCCATAAGTTCCCACATATTCCAAAAAGCTCGTAATATTCTCATAAGCTCCCACATATTCCCATAAGCTCCTACATATTCCCATAAGCTCCTAATATTCCAATAAGCCTCTACATATTCCCATTAGCTCCTACATATTTCCATCAAATCCCACATATTTCCATAAGCTCCGACATATTCACATAAGCTTCTACATATTCCCTTAATCTCCTAATATACCCATAAGCTCCTTCATATTCCCATAAGCTCCTACATATTCCCATAAACTCCTACATATTCTCATAAGCTCCCACATATTTTCATAAGCTTCCACATATTCCCATGAGCTCCTACATATTCCCATAAGCTCCTAATATTCCCATAAGTTCCCACATATTCTTATAAGCTCGTAATATTCTCATAAGCTCCCACATTTTTCCCATAAGCTCCTACATATTCCCATAAGCTCCTACATATTTTCATCAAATCCCACATATTCCCATAAGCTCCCACATATTCACATAAGCTTCTACATATTCCCTTAAGCTCCTACATATTCCCATAAGCTCCCACATATTTCCATAAGCTCTTACATATGACCATGAGCTCCCAAATATTCCCATAAGCTTTAACATATTCCCATAAGCTCCCACATATTCCCATAAGCTCCTAATATTCTCATAAGCTCCCACAAATTCCCAAAGCTCCTACATATTCCCATAAGCTCCGACATATTCCAATAAGCTCCTACATATTCCAATAAGCTCCTACATATGCCCACAAGCTCCCACATATTTCCATAAGCTCCGACATGTTCCAATAAGCTCCTACATATTCCCATAAGCTTCCACATATTCCCATAAGCTTCTATATATTCTCATAAGCTCCTAATATTCCTATAAATTCCCACATATTTCCATAAGTTCCTAATATTCTCATAAGCTCCCACATATTCCCATAAGCTCCTAATATTCCCATAAGTTCCCACATATTCCAAAAAGCTCGTAATATTCTCATAAGCTCCCACATATTCCCATAAGCTCCTACATATTCCCATAAGCTCCTAATATTCCAATAAGCCTCTACATATTCCCATTAGCTCCTACATATTTCCATCAAATCCCACATATTTCCATAAGCTCCGACATATTCACATAAGCTTCTACATATTCCCTTAATCTCCTAATATACCCATAAGCTCCTTCATATTCCCATAAGCTCCTACATATTCCCATAAACTCCTACATATTCTCATAAGCTCCCACATATTTTCATAAGCTTCCACATATTCCCATGAGCTCCTACATATTCCCATAAGCTCCTAATATTCCCATAAGTTCCCACATATTCTTATAAGCTCGTAATATTCTCATAAGCTCCCACATTTTTCCCATAAGCTCCCACATATTCCCATAAGCTCCTACATATTCCCATAAGCTTCTAATATTCCAATAAGCCTCTACATATTCCCATAAGCTCCTACAGATTCCCATAAGCTCCTAATATTCCAATAAGCCTCTACATATTCCCATAAGCTCCCACATATTCCCATAAGCTTCTACATATTCCCATAAACTCCTAATATTCCAATAAGCTCCTACATATTTCCTTCAAATCCCACATATTCCCATAAGCTCCCACATATTCACATAAGCTTCTACATATTCCTTTAAGCTTCTTATATTCCCATTAGCTCCTACATATTCCTATAAGCTCTTAATATTCCCATACGCTCCCACATATTCCCATAGGCTCCTAATATTCCCATAAGCTCCTACATATTCCCATAAGCTCCTACATATGCCCATAAGCTCCCACATATTCCCATAAGCTCCGACATATTCCAATAAGCTCCTACATATGCCCATAAGCTCCCACATATTCCCATAAGCTTCTACATATTCTCATAATCTCCTAATATTCCTATAAGTTCCCACATATTCCCATAAGCTCCTACATATTTCCATCAAATACCACATATTCTCATAAGCTCCCACAAATTCCCATAAGCTCCCACATATTCCCATAAGCTCCCACAAATTCCCATAAGCTCCCAAATATTCCCATAAGCTCCTATATATTACCATAAGCTTCTAATATTCCCATAAGATCCCACATATCCTCATAAGCTTCTACATATTCCCATAAGCTCCCACATATTCTCATAAGCTTTTTATTTTCACATAAGCTCTCACATATTCCCATATGCTCCTACATATGCCCATAAGCTCCGACATATTCCCATAAGCTTCTACATATTCCCATAAGCTCCTACATTTTCCATAAGCTTATTCATATTCCCATATGCTCCTACATATGCCCATAAGCTCTGACATATTCCCATAAGCTTCTACATATTCCTACAAGCTCCTACATATTCCCATAAGCTCCTACATAAGCTCCTAATATTCCCATACGCTTATAGGAGCTAATCCCCCCAAAAGAGCAGGAACCCCTACCATGTTCTACTTATGGTGCACTAATACCTTGCCACTCACCAAGTGCACATTACTATTGTAACAAAATAAACATCACTAACCTGCATACGTTCCAGTGGCGGTGTCTCCAAAGCCTCTCTGACACGACGGCTCAGCTCGACCTCCATTTTCTGCTTCACCGCCTCTCGCCATCTTGGCTCATCTGTGACCCAAATAAAGAAACGGAAAATTTTTGTGAAGTTAAGAAAATTACAATCCCTTTCTGGACATATCTGGTTTTAGAGATTGGCGCGTCCGTCATAGGCCCAATTCAATACAGAATTTGTACCCTTTTAAATGGCCTTTGTTAAAGTAACTCTCTAGCGGTAGACACTGTGGGAATTTAAGAAAATTAAATCCCATTATGACATAATTAATTTTACAGATACATTGTAATTTTTTCTGAAATTTTGTTTGTTAAAAGTTGTTAGCAGCGGCGGATTTAACGACTGACGCTTCTGTCGTCGGCCCAAATTAACACAGAATGTGTACCCTTTTAATATGCTGGCGTTATTGTCACTATCTAGCTGTGGACACTGAGTTTTTTGTGGAAATTTGCAGTCAATTTTCACCAATTTTTCTCGTAGCCCAATCAATTTCAATTTTTTTTAAAATGTGCATATCTGTTGACAATGCACTATTTTTAAAACGTTCGTGACTATTACACCAAAATACAACAACAACGTCAACAACAACAACAATAAGATACATATTTTTGACACTAAAGTATTTTAAAAAAAAAGGCGTATATTAAAATCATATAAAAATTTATTTAAATTTTATCGACTAAAAACTGCGTGGCGCCAGATAAAAAAAGGAAATTATTGATCCATATTGGCAACCACGCTTTTTCAATCAATAAAGTTTCAATGTGATCTAATTATTCTAACCCATTTATATAAAAGCCTACTTTCATTAATTTTTTTAAAATATTTTTAATTATGTTAGTCTTCATGCATGGGGCGCCCTTTAAGCCGTTCAAGTATGGGGCGCACATTAAAACGTTCATGTATGGGGCGCCCATTAAGCCGTTCATGCACGGGGCGCCCTTTAAGCCGTTCATCTATGGGGCGCCCATTAAGCCGTTCATGTATGAGGCACCCATTAAGACGTTCATGTATGGGACGCCCATTAAGCCGTTCATGCATGGGGCACCCATTAAGACGTTTATGTATGGGACGCCCATTAAGCCGTTCATGTATGGGGCGCACATTAAAACGTTCATGTATGGGCGCCCATTAAGCCGTTCATGTATGGGGCGCCCTTTAAGCCGTTAATATATGGGGCGCACAATAAAACGTTCATGTATGGGGCGCACATTAAGACGTTCATGTATGGGGCGCCCATTAAGCCGTTCATGTATGGGGCGCCCATTAAGCCGTTCATGTATGGGGCGCACATCAAGACGTTCATGTATGGGGCGCCCATTAAGCCGTTTAAGTATGGGGCGCCCATTAAGCCGTTCATGTATGGGGCGCCCATTTAGCCGTTCATGTATGGGGCGCCCATTAAGCCGTTCATATATGGGGCGCACAATAAAACGTTCATGTATGGGGCGCACATTAAGACGTTCATGTATGGGGTGCCCATTAAGACGTTCATGTATGGGGCGCCCATTGATCCGTTCATGTATGGGGCGCATTTTAAGCCGAGATGGCAACTCTGATTTACAAGTATAAACAAGGATCTAACTTTTTCAACTTCTAGCGTAAAAAAAAAAAATAAATATGTTGCTCTTTCTTTCAGAATATTCCACTATTGGGCATTTGGCCTATCCATCGTCTATCATTATGTAGCATAACTATGTATAACGGTGCGAGACTATGTATGTACTATGACTATGTATATTATACATGTATAGACAGAAAGAAAAGAATGACATGCGTTAATAAAGAATAACGACACAAATATTGCTACTGACAATAGAAAACAAAAACATTTACGCCTCGACTTCAAAAGGGGATTATTGCCGGTCGATAAAATCGATCGGGTCGATAAAAAAAAATAAAGCACAACAAGTTACAAACAAAAAAATCCTATACGCCTATTAGTGTCGGCGTGGGTCAGAGGTCAGGCCACTTTGTCATGCTGGAATAACTCTGTTCGTGTCGGGGATTGGAGGGGACGTGTGTAATGTGTTGTAATTAGGTAAAGCCATAAAACAAGAAGAATATTGTCTGTAGAACACACAATAAACAAGAGGGGGGGGGGGCGTGGCATATCCAGGGGGAGGCCATGAAGCAATGTATAAACAAAACAGTAAAACATGGCTAGAGATGTTTATGTTGAATGTTAAAAACATAATTTATTTCCTACTGGTAAATATAAATGTATACGAAGACGCCGCGTTTATCAAGATGTCTGGGCTCTCTGCCATTTTCTTCTATATTTTTAAGGAAGAATATAATATCAGGGCTTTAAATTGGATTGGGGGGGGGGGGGGGTAAGGAATAACACAAAACCACGCAAATACGCATGGAGTTACTGTCCACTAAGTCACTAAGTAATACAGAAACATTTTATTTTTTTATTGATGTAAATAAATATTAGTAAACTAAGAGTTCGATATTGATGCATTCTTTTTTTTTTTTAATACAGCATTAGGTCATCAAGTTGACCGTAGAAAGAACCTTTCTAAAAAAAAAAAAAACCCCATATGTTAGGACCTTTAACACGGCGGCGTCGAGTCAGGTAATGTTGGGGAGAGGGGCCGGAAGGGGGGGGGGTGCTAAGTAGCGGTATTCATTGATGGCCTATCCAGAAAAACGGCCCCTGTTGAGGGGGGCGACAACTCAAAGAATGAAAAGTTTATGATTGATTAGCAGTAGGGCCTTATACTATTGGTGGGGAAACTGCCCAGAGTGGGCCCCCATGCGTTAAAACGGTTTCGATTTACTAAACAAATCGTTCAGATGGGAGTAATTATAGAAATATATGACGGACTGAAGACTTACAAGCCAACACAACGTTTGATTTATTGAGCGACATAGATGATATGGGTAGATGATATGGGAAGATGATATGGGTAGATGATATGGGTAGATGATATGGGTAGATGATATGGGTAGATGATATGGGTAGATGATATGGATAAGTGATGGACCAGGGCCGGCACGAGATGAAGGGAAGACCCGAATACGTACCAGGGGCCCCAAGCCTATGTAAGGGGGCATCTGTTTAGAATTTCTTTAATATTGTGAGGATCGGGGGCGGGGGGGGCGGGGCGGGGGCTCCATTCTTTTTGTCAGGAAACCGAGAATTGGCGGCCACGGACAGACGGATCGCCTGTTGATGATTGATGAAATGAAACTGTAACAACTGTGTTATGGTTAATAGAGATTTTGTTTTTCTTACTCGAAAGCGTATTGCAGGTGTACTCAAAAATGTTACTTTAACAATAGTTAAACATGGCCTATAATAAAACGTTCTTTGGTTAGTCCCCTTGGAACATGTGGTATTTTAGTACTCCGGGCTGGCGGACCACAGAGTAGACCAGCCGGGTAGCTTTGTTTCAAGCTTGCCATTAGCCTGTTTGCAGTTTCCCTTATATCGAGGAACACAGCGAGTTTGATCCTCACTGGGCTAAAGTCTCAGCTCACGGGTAAACTGAATAATTCATATATATATATATATATATATATATATATATATATATATATATATATATATATATATATAAGTAAAAGTAAAGTTCCCTTAGCCTTAAAGGGCCATCGGGACAGATGAAGTGTAGGATTCATCTGTTTCTTTAACCTCGGCATATGATGGGATTGAGTGGTTAGCACAACGCCCAGCCGCATTTACTTCCCCAACTTAATTCAGATACGCATTTAAAGCTGGGTGAACTTGTGGGACGACTTTGTACCAAATTTCACAAGGAAAAAAATTCCATGGGCCTCACCGATGATCAAGATGATCGAACCCAGGACTCTCAGGTTGACAATCGAGTATCTACACCACTCGGCCATCCGTCCATATTACAGAGAGGGTGGAGGGGTTAGCCTGTATTTCTTCATAGAAGTAGTGCCAATAACCCTTGCAATATTGCTGATTAAATAACTGTTATTTAAAAGTATTCAATATACATTGTGCTTTTGATCTTAAAAACTATGATCCACAAGATGTAATTTTGCTAAAGGCTCTAAAACGTAAGAATGTCTGTGCCAATAGAATACTTTGTTTTTGGGTGTACATTTTGTTATTGACATGAACGTAGATAACGTTTTCTATAAAAAAAATAGTACAGTTTACACGGTCATAAAAATGTATGCTCCCCACACTTTAACGATAAATAGAGAGAGTAATCAAATAACACAAAGTAATATACAAAGAGATGACGGACAGACAGACAGACAGACAGACAGACAGACAAAACAGGTAAAAAATAAACAAACCGGTGTATTGCATAGAAACCTCGTTGCCTTATTGCACAATCCGACGACTAAACTGGTTATACCCCTTTGTCTTTTCTAGCTAGTTAGCTTCCTTGGTTACACACACACAATCAGTCATTTAACTCCCTTTACGACGAATTCTTATTAAGTCTCCTTTCGTCACTAATATATACAAGAAAATTAAACAACAGACACAATAATTCCAATTAAGAAAATGAATAATTAGAGAATGTTATTTATTCCTGTTGCGTGCTTAGTTTCACAAACATTTTTTTTAAAAACCCTCTCCATATGTGTTCCTGTGAAGTGGCTTTTCAACTGTATAACATTCCACTCTATAAACTGAATCCTGCCAGAGAGTGAATCAAAAAAGATACAAAAGATTTGTTCCTGTTACTAACCGTGCGTTTGTCACACTGATTGTACAGACCCGAACCAATTTTTTTTTTACGGGGACGGGTTATATTTGTGTGTATTCCCAGATTTGGCAGTGGACTCCTTGATTGACAGTAATGTTTTGGGGGGGGGGGGTAGGGTCTCCCATTCGTAAGCCAGTTGTTATATTTCTTGAGTTTTTTCTGGGTTATTTTATTGACTGATGAGATTTGTCACAGTGTTAGTGTGTCATTCGGTAGTTAGGTAGCCACTGTTAGGCCTCTAGAGAAAGACAGACACACACAGTGCAAGCGAATATATACACACACATACATACAATACTTCAGACAAACAGACATACTAAGAAATAGATAGACAGATAATTAAAAATATAGACATATTAACAGATAGGCTGTTGAAGAGATAGACAGAAAATTAAAAAAAAAAGACAAATAGATCGACAGATTCTTCAAATAAAAGAGAGGGATGCCAGACATATTGATAGACGGACGGACAGAGATGATAGATAGATAGACAGGTATATAGATTGATAGATGATAGATAGACATACAGAAAGATAAATAGATAGAGCGACAGATAGATTAATAGATAATAGAGACACTGACAGAAGACACATAGATAGATAGATAGATAGATAGATAGATAGATAGATAGATAGATAGATAGATAGACAGATAGACAGATAGACAGACAGACAGACAGACAGACAGACAGACAGATAGATAGATAGATAGATAGATAGATAGATAGATAGATAGATAGATAGATAGATAGATAGATAGATAGATAGATAGATAGATAGATAGATAGATAGATAGACAGACAGACAGACAGACAGACAGACAGACAGACAGACAGACAGACAGACAGACAGACAGACAGACAGACAGATAGATAGATAGATAGATAGATAGATAGATAGATAGATAGATAGATAGATAGATAGATAGATAGATAGATAGATAGATAGATAGATAGATAGATAGATAGATAGATAGATTAAATGTAAACATCATAAGATAAAAGTCTAGTGTTTCGCTACACCCTGAAACGACTGGTGGGCTGCAGTTGATCAACCATATTTGGCCCGCGTGCCGTTGTTTGGCCATAGCTGTTCAACTCTTTTTATTAACTTTGTCAAAATATATATCATATAAAGTAGGACACCTTTTTCTTACTTATTTTATTTAATAGAAATTCATTTAAGCGTAAGAATTCTATAGTTTTCATTTTGTATGCTACATATTGTACGTTTTGAATGTTCAGCACTACTTTAAAAGCCAGCACCTGATCATGTAGTGTAAAGGGATTATAAGGAACAAGTGTTATTTTCACTGTTTCGTTAAAGTGTGTTCACGCGCATGCGCACACTTTCAAACAAACAAGCACACAAACCGACACCTTATAAAGATATTCTTATTGAAATAAATCTACATTACCGCCATAACCCCTACCAATAACTAGTTTAACTAGTTTACCAATAGGACTTAGTAGGATTATACTTTTATAAGTACAAATAGACCATCTAGGACTTTAGTGTGTCCTATGAGACTATGTAGGACTTTAATGTGTCCTGAGAGACTATGTAAGACAATACTTTAATAAGTCTAAATACCTAACTGCTATCGACCGTTCAATACATTTCAATCAGTCATTAAATGTATTGATTTATTCTTGGTGTTCAACAAGACAAGTTTATTTCATTGGATTTAAAAGTTTTATTTTTTTTATCTTTGAAGGTAATCAAAAGACACGATACTTGAGCCGTTAGGTTCTGTTCCGCTTCATCGATTCAGCCGTTTATCGCACACCACCCCACCACCCCCTTACTTTAGTTTGAACAGTGTGTTAACTAAGGAGAATGTCCACAAACGGACGATAACCGAACATGACACTGGAAATCGGAGCAATTTTATTCACATTACTATGAATTTACAACACAATAAATAATCAGCTTTTGATTAGCTTATATTATTTTTTTCCCGTTGTGTGTGTGTGTGTTTGTTTGGGGAGGGAGGTTAGACATTCAAGATAAGCTAGCTGATATAATGGTAATTGTTAAAGCTTCTGTTTAAGTGGGGCATGTCTCTCATATATTCTATAATTCACTTATGGAAAGATATTCACGTAGTGCTATTTTGTTAACCCAACCATAACTGGACAATGAATGCAACACAATAGACAGACTTGAGAATAGATGCATCAAGGAGTCACAGGCTGGTGACTGGGAAATGGATGCACCACGGGGGACATAGACTGAAGAATTAACTCATTATCTACGTCATGCAGGTTGGGCTTTATTTAAGAATGAATATTGATACACTCTGACTTTATATAAGTTAATAGTGAAACGGTGGGATGGACGGTCGAGTGGTGTAGATACTCGACTGTCGACCTGAGAGTCGTGGGTTCGATCATCGGTGAGGCCCATGGAATTTTTCAAGGTGAAATTCGGTGCAAAGTCGTCCCACAAGTCCACCCAGCTTAAAATGGTACCCCTAGTTGGGAAAGTAAAGGCGGCTGGGCGTTGTGCTAACCACACAATCCCTTCATATGCCGAGGTTATAAAAACAGATGAATTCTACACTTCATCTGCCCCGATGGCCCATTAGGGCTGAGGGAACTTTACTTTTTTTTAAAATAGTGAAACAGATAGGTTTTATATATTATAATAATTAATTTTGATACATTTGATGTTATATATCATTTCATATGCTTTTACAACAGTATGTATTAAAATAATTTAGTATCTATCACATTGAAATGAAATAACAAGCAAACATCTATAGATGATTCAGGGGAAATACAAATGTTACAATGTGAATGTCTGGTAGAGCCAAAGATTACATACTGTGGGTATAGCTATGTCACCAGACCACAGATTACATACTGTGGGTATAGCTATGTTAACAGACAACAGATTACATACTGTGGGTATAGCTATGTTACCAGACCACAGATTACATACTGTGGGCATAGCTATGTTACCAGACCACAGATTACATACTGTGGGTATAGCTATGTTACCAGACCACATATTACATACTGTAAGTATAGATATTTATGGGTATGGCTATGTTACTAGACCACAGGTCAGATATTTGTTGGTATAGATATGTTACCAGACCACAAGTTGATTGAACAGTTGCTATCTAATCGTATGATCGATAGTAATTAGTTTTCTTTAGAAAATCAAATGAAATCATGATAGTGTGTGTCTCTTTTTTTAAATAATTTTTTTTTAAATATTTATTTTTATTTTTTGAAAAGCAAATAGTGGATCGTAATTTTTTTTAAAAATATATTTAAAATATTTCAAGGGATATAACCAGTGAAATATTTTCTGGGACGCGTGTGAGGACGCTAACTTGTTTTATCTTTTCCTTCCTTCGGCTCTACTATCCATGTACGGTACAACCTGTTGATAAATCACACAACGGATTTAGTACTAAAGCTGGATGTGCGGGCCTGTGACGATTGTCATAAGCGGGGTCTTGAGCATCGTACCAAACATGAAAGCATCGTTGGGCCAGGGGCCTGCGATGGTTAAGGCAGTGGTCGATCCGAAAGGCTGCTACTGGTAATCCTCTGTCAGGGACGAGGCGTGAGTGTTTCCGTTGTAGTCATATTTATAGAGAATATTATTTAATGGAACAGTATATAATTGAATATAGTTAGCATACTTCTTCATAATAAAATTACTATACGTTGAATTACATATAACAGTCATTTATATATATATATATATATATATATATATATATAACGTACATGTTGTGAGGCGTATTATTTATACATCATCTCTCTACCGCCCCTGGTGTATTCCGGCCTGTCGTACTACTCCTCTCTATAACCCATGTAGGATTCTGGCCTGTCGTACTACTCCTCTCTATAACCCATGTAGGATTCTGGCCTGTCGTACTACTCCTCTCTATAACCCATGTAGGATTCTGGTCTGTCGTACTACTCCTCTCTATAACCCATGTAGGATTCTGGCCTGTCGTACTACTCCTCTCTATAACCCATGTAGGATTCTGGCCTGTAGTACTACTCCTCTCTATAACCCATGTAGGATTCTGGCCTGTCGTACTACTCCTCTCTATAACCCATGTAGGATTCTGGCCTGTCGTACTACTCCTCTCTATAAACCATGTAGGATTCTGGCCTGTCGTACTACTCCTCTCTATAAACCATGTAGGATTCTGGCCTGTCGTACTACTCCTCTCTATAACCCATGTAGGATTCTGGCCTGTCGTACTACTCCTCTCTATAACCCATGTAGGATTCTGGCCTGTCGTACTACTCCTCTCTATAACCCATGTAGGATTCTGGCCTGTCGTACTACTCCTCTCTATAACCCATGTAGGATTCTGGCCTGCCGTACCACCCCTCAATACTTTTTTCCCCCATCCATAGTCATCTTCCACCACCATCAGACTCACAGAGCTTGAATATTTATCTCGATTTATCCCCATCTTTATTTACCACAATAATTGAGGATCGGTTTTCAATTACCATGTTTATTAGCTCTGTTGTATTTTTTTAAATTCTGATTTAGCTTAGGTAGATTATAGATAGATGGAATAAAAGCGAATAATGTGTATTCGGACTATGATTATAATATCTCTCTTGCTATTTCTTATACACAAAACCACATGTGATAATATTACCCCGAGTTAATAAGTGTTTGGACTTTGAGAAGTCCGTTTGACGAATGTACACAATCTCGCGACATTTTTTAAACAAATAAACAGGTTTTAACATGAAAGATAAAATCAATCCAAGTTACTGAACGCTGGGCAATAGTTCAGTGACTAACGTAAAGACATTTCACTACAACCACCAGTCAATATATATATAGTAAATGACATGGTTCAAAATACATTCCATGATGCAGACGAAAATAAAAATCGATAACAAATTAGTTGAATGTTATCTCATTGATCTGGGAAACACTGCAGGATAGTTGAGGCGTGGGTGAAATGGTGAGAGGCGGGGAGGGGGAGGTACTAGAGAAAAACATAGCCGTGGGCAAATGGGGGGGGGGGGGAAGAGAGTCTAACCACAGAAAAACTATAACATAGGAGTTGGTCTTATGGGGGGAGGGGAAGGTACTAGTGAAAAACATAGCCGAAGTTGAATAGGGGTGGGGGGAGGTCTAACCACAGAAAAACTATAACATAGGCGTTGGTGATATGTGCGTGGCGGTGGGGGGGGGGATGGGGGGAATGGGCACTACAGAATAACATAGGCGTGCGTGGCGGAAAGGGGCGGCACCACTAATTACATACATAGTTGTGACATATGAAAGGGGAAACACACACAAGGATAACACATACAAATGGGTGTGGTGGTAGTAGTAGGAGCTATACCCCATTCAAACCACAAGAGCCGTTCTAATAGGCATACTAGGAAAACTGCCTGGTAGGTCAAGGGCCAGCACTTTCGATATTCATTTCTATTAAATCTATTGACAACAGGGCCGTAACATGCTCTTTTTCTCAGGCTCCCCTTTGACCTCTAGAAGTCTCAACCTAGACAACAACCTCCCCCCTTCCCCCTCTCCCCTAAAAAAAAAACAAAACAACCAAAGAGCGACTCAGTAAAGGAAAATGAAAATGGAACGCTCAAGGGGAGTAATCCTTAGTTTAAATAAATAGTTTTTTAAGAACCATTTTTTCTATTTACAATGACTAATCATTACTATTGTATTTAATATTTTTTTTGTCTAATGCTGAGATTCCTTTGAGGAAATAGGCTTGGGAAACGCATCACTCTATTTAGTTATTTGTGGGAAATATTTTTTTTGTACTAACTTAGTCAGGATTTATTGTGAAAAGAATTAGTCACTCAAATGTTGTTTTAAAAGTACTTGGCCCAGACACAAACATAATACATACACATATACAAAAAAAACACAATACATACACATACAAAAACACAAACATAATACATAAACATAAATAAAAAAAACAAATATTTTACAAACGTATACACTAACACAAATATTAGAAATACACATAAACAAAAATACAAGCATGAATACATACACATATACAAAAACACAAACATAATACATACACATACATAAAAACACGTTATTTAAACACGCTATTTAAAAAGTCATCTGCCATTCTAATAGTAAATCCCCTAAACATTGATATGCCATACATAAGGTTTACTAAATAACAACGAATTCTTAAATAACTTTGTCCATTTAAATAAATACCATATTAAAATTGAATTTAAGATTGCTAATAAAAATTACCAGTTCGGAATTAAGGAAACTAAATTACATTCTTATGAATGACTATGAAGATGGAGCATAAGGCGATGCTCCGTAAACAAAGATACCCATTATGTACAGCTATAACAGTATAAGACTCAATAAGTTCACACATAATAGTTAGGTCGGCGATCCGAAAAAAATCGATCACAACGAGAATGTACAAAACAAACAAAAAAATTACAACAACAACAACTGTTAATATCTTTTGCCTGATATATGACGTCATGGAAAGGTTTTATTCCATTCACTAGCCTCCAACCACTCCTTTACTCCACTGAATAGAGTCAATCATCAGGAGTGAATCTTTTGTTCAATAAAACTAAACGTACTTGTTTTGTTCCGCAACGATGCTAACAATATTTTTCAAACACACACCAACAACAACAACACAACGCCTTTGTGAGCCATAAATAAAACAGTTATAAAAAAAGGGACATCACCGATTGATGTTTCTTTTTGGACATGCATAAGTAACCTCCCCTGATTGAATTAAAAGGGCGATAAAAATTTCAATAAAAACTAAATAAGGTATATTTCTTTTGTTACATAGACATTATTTTATTTTATTTTAAAAAGAACGTGTGGTCATATTTTTGCTTGAGATATTACCAATTGGATTGGGCTGTGCCATTCTTTCAACATCATCATAGCCTAATAGTGCAATGATCATGCAGGCACCACGGGAGACATGGCGGGAACGTTAACCATGACCTGAACCATTCCCTTGGTTCTTATTTAATGATCCAACCCGTCAGGTCGTGCCTTACCGCACGAACATCAGTCATCTTCAAAAGATTTCAATAAAGTATACTTTAGATAACCATTCTGACTTTTTCCTACACTGTCCACTCCCTGCACTGTCCATTCCCAACGCTTACCACTCCCTATACTGACCACTCCTAACGTAAATTTTGGGGGGAAAAAAACACAGGGAAAAAAACTTCTTTACCTTCTAACATCCTCATTCCTCTCTTCTCTGCCATTTTCCTCACTTTCTCCTCCAATGTCAACTCCTCCTCATCATCTGCCTTCCTCTGATCCTCCAAGATTCTCTTCATCCTCCCAGCTTCATCAACCGAAGGTCTAGGGTGCAGAAACTCTGTTATAGGCATAGCATCACTAGACACAGAATATTAAATTGAACTTTTTCATGATCAATTTCTTGATATGATCTGTCAATATAATATATATATATTTATACACATATAAAAGCGGTTTGGGCTTTGTGTTAAATCGAAAGTAAAGAATTAATACAACAGTATTCCAGTTTAAAATACAATAAAAAAAATCGGATCTGCCCGAAACCAAAAAATAACCTAGCCTACCGATCAAGCGTAAGGGGAAATAACTCTATGCAAATGTTTTGCAAGGGTACAGCATATACATATATATTTGTGTTAGTAGCGTTAGCAGTAATTTAAATTAGTTTATTATATGAATTTAAACTGCATAGTACTAATAACAAAATGGAACCCGGCAATCATCAACCTGTTGCCCCCCCTCCTCCGCTATCATACCCCATCAGGTCCTTTAGCGCTTGGCTAATATGTGACAACCCCTCTCTCAAAAACCCTGGATACACCCATGATGATGAACGATGTGTAATAAACCCACTGCCTTTCCCTTCCTACTTTCATGTATCAAACTGACCTTTACTCAGTCTAAATTTAGAAAAAAAAATAATTTTACAAACAAATAAATTGTTTGTGTACACCTTCATTCTTTGGTTACTCTGATGACTACACAATCTTTCTTTAATCTCAGGTCACACTTTATGTTCATTCGATCATGTAAGTAATGTAGAACATCAAAGAGTGGTGCTATAGATAGAACATTCCGCGTCAATACACGCCAGCCAATACACTATACTTTCACAATGTGACTAGCTTCCTGGTGCTAGCTATATCTACAATTTGTGTTTTTTAACGAAAAAGAAAATCATGTCTGGTGAAATTGTTTATATAGGCCGATACTGTGGTTTGGTTCTAAATTGTTTATATAGGCCGATACTGTGGTTTGGTTCTAACCACACACAAAAAAAGTGATAAGTATTAATATTGTTATTAATTAATTCACAATATTAATAGAATATAGGACTGCATTACTATTACAATAAAAAAAAAACAGACATGGGGGTACTGAGTACTTGTTTTACCAAGTACTTACACTCGCGTACTTCTCGAGTACATTTCGGAGTACTTGTACTCAGTGCTCGATTTAAGAAAAAAAGCCAGTGCCGGGGATGAACAAATATTTCTGCACAGACGGGGATAAATGTCTAATGGTTTCATCCCCGGCAGAGATATATTACCTAAAGCAGAGCCGGGGATGACAGTTCTCAGTGCCGGGGATATCCCCTGCATCCCCGACGGTAAATCGAGCCCTATTTGTACTAGCACCTTGGGTACTCGTACTTGCACATGGGTATTTAGTATTCATTGTCTTACTTGCAATTTTTATAATCGTGTGCACTTGAACTCGTACTCGCACCATGAGGACTTGTACTTATACTTGCATGGTCAGTAATTTCAAAAGTACACGATCTTAACCGCTCTACCTCAGTGAGTTTTAAAGAATGGGTTGCGACCCACGTTTTCCAAACTATTGTCAGGTACCCATTTTAAGCTCGGTGGACTAAGAAACTTTCACCGGGACCTGACAAAAAAAGAACTTGGGGTCTCTATGCGGGGATCGATCCGGGCGGGTGTACAACATATTAATTTACACCAAGATATATCACAATAATATCACATATACCTAGACTTGCACATACAAAGAAATATTCAAAGTTTGTTTTTTTTTCGGAATTTTATATTACCTGCAGCACATAAACACTTGGATTTTATTTTTTTCATCTCTTCTCGGTAATATCCATGGAATGTTCATGAATGAGGCCAGTATTTACTCCTTCATCCTCCGATTTTTTTTTCTGGATCCGGTTTCGTAATTTACTAAGTCGTGACTCCGTGAGCCTGCATTGACCACCAGGTGTCAACAGAACGTTTTGAAGATTGTAACCAGACACCTCCCCCCGCCCCCCCCCCCCCCCACCTTTAAGTCATTAGTACAAAGCAGGTCAACGGCTAGATTCTATAGACAGACGCGAGCTTTTTTTAAGCATGATGTAAACAGGTAGGAGGGACAAATACAAGCAAAAGGAGGGGAGGACGAGGGGAGACTATTGCAAAAAATTGATTGTGGAGTGATGTCCCCCGTTGAGTTGGTATTGGAAGACACATAATAACGCGTGCGTTACGTAATGAGGTACATACTTCAGTGGCCCGCTGACAACTAGAATTTGACATTAATTAATGCCGCCCCATTGCCGTGCCGAACAATTCTAAAAGTGATGAAAATGCCGCCCAATTTCTGGAGGCAAAGCAAGTGCCGCTCCTACCTTAGTACGCCGAAGAATATAGTCAATATAGATGAATTATTCGATATGCGTACTGTACTGTAATTGCTACAGATATGTTATTCAACATAGGTAGCTGTAGTATCGATCATTTTAAATAACAATCATTGATATCGAAGCAGTAGTTAACATAGCTGCAAGAAAAGAAATTCAGATACACGCCTGATGCAACGTAAGAGCACGAGCTGATAATGACGCAATATCAGATTTGAGTAACCAAGTAGAAAAGATGATAAAGATGCAGTATTTGGCATCTACAGTAGTTGATATAGGCGCAGTATTGAAAGTAAGTAAAATAATCCAGATTCAAAACTCGACTAAAAGCTTTAATATAGATGCTTATATTCAAAAGTGCTAAAATCGATGCAATATATTCAACATAAGTTTTAAAAAGTTGATATAACTGCAATATTCTAACTAAGTAAAATTGATGATGAAGATGCGTTATTCAACACAGATGTAAGAGTTGACATAGATGCATTACTAAACATACAATTACGTGTACAATGTTCTTCCTTATTATTATGTTTGTTTGTTTTCTTCTATTAGTTTCTACATGTACATATCTCCACAAAGCCCCCCCCCCCGGGCCCGTGTTATCTTGTTCCTTGGTCTTATCTTTATTTAATCCCCCTTCTTACGTCACACATGTCCAGAAAAAATGACTGATTGGCAGATTCGACACTACAGGGACATACCCTCATTTATTATCCCAACCATGCTTTACCCATGTAGAGACAAAGACGGTTACCATCGGTGAAAGCCCCTTAGCGAACTTTTACAGTCTGCCATACTACTCTTCTCCACTTTTCCCGATCCATGGTCTTCTTCCTCCACTTTCTCACTCCTGTGGCTTTAAGGTCTTTCTCCACTTCCTCTAACCATCTTTTCTTGGTCTGCCCTTAGGTCTTTTCTCATTGGGTGTTGCCTTATATATTGCTTTTGGACTTCTGTTGTTTTCAATTCTATGTGCCCGCAAAAAATTATAACTGGGGTGCAGCCGCCCCGTCTGCCCATACATTATAACTGCTAAGACCATCATATTCCAGGTATCGGTACCAAAATAATAAAAAAAACACGATTATCTTAAAAAGCAAACTATCTATGGTGTCCTTATATGGCTAAGATAATATCCTGGGATCAGGTGATCAATGTTTTGACAGTGTTATTGTAGTGACTTTACTACATCCCTCAACGTGAGCCGTAGTCGCAATGGCCGTTATAAGTCACCGTGAGGACATGAGTGACTGGTTTCACTGCGTTTTGAACCCATAACCTGCCCCCCCCCAAACCTGTTTCCCCTCCTCCCCCCCCCCCCGGTCGGACGCAGGAGGCGGTGCCACGGCGCAACAACAAAATTGTATTTCGACAGATGAATACAAATGTTAAATTAACCAAGATCATTAAGGGAAAATAACAAGAAAATCGATTTCAGACAAATCAATTACACGTATGCTGAACCGTAGCTAGCCGTTGAGGCGCCAGATGCGCACCTAGGGTGGGGAAGGGGGCCCAATTCGAAAGTCCCCCCCAGGGCCCGAGCTTGAGGGGGGACCCCAATTTTTTTTACATTTAATATTAAGTACATTATCTCATGACATAGTGTCAAATGTCAAAATACAGGGGCCCCAAAAGATGCCAATACCCCGGGCCCCCAAAATCAATAGCTTCGGCGCCATGTGAGGCGCCATGTGCGAGTTACACTTTTTGACTGTCTTCTCACTTAACAGCTCTCTTTCGGCGCCCCTTCCCAAGTTCGGCGCCCTGTGCGCAGGCACAACCTGCAGTACGTACCCTTCCCACGATACAGCATGTTGCGTATTAACATATTGGTTTACATGATGTAGACTGTTACGGGTCCTTTTTCTTTTAGTCCATAAATGTTGCGTGCCCTTTTCTACGTGCTCTTTCTATATACTTTATACATGTTACGGGCTCTTTGGTTATGCTCCTCTGCATAAACGTCTCCAGGCCCTTTAGTTCTCTTCTGAGTTGCAGTTTGATTTTGACTTGTATAGTGTCAATTTAGCTTAATGTCCATATCTCTGTTGCTCTTGTTTGTAAATAAACATGCGGAAGCTCAAAAAACTCAAGTCAAGCTCCGAACACAACGATTTATTTACATGAATCTTGCATCAGAGATACAACTACAAGTCCATAAAACTTCAGGCCCATTTAAATCCACAAGCAATTTGCTCACTCAACTTCTGACTTAACTTTACAATTCTAATATAAAGCTCTGGTCACTAGATCTCTCGTAGCTGTCTCTCCTTTTAATTATAGTCGGAAACTCCTCTGCTTCTCTATCAAACATGACTCATGCGATTCTCTACCTCTAAACTCCACATAACTAAACCTTGTGTGACGTGCTTATGACTCGTAACGATCTCTTCTCTATATAAATATTAACTCCTCTCATAACTACATCCTTAACTAACTAATGTCGATCGCTTTCATTTTTGTCCATTTTGATTTAAGGCGTCACGAGTCATCTTGTTGTTTATCACGTCAACTACGGAGCGTCGCATGGTCGTCATTTGATACCTACTAGCCTGTCAAACACCGCTATCTGGTCTTCCTGCACTTTAACCATTTACCCAACTTCTTAGCTCTTTTATTATCATTGTTTGCGTCATTCGTTGTCTTATTTATTAAATCGAGGGGGTTGTGTCAGTCTGTTTTAGCTCAATTACATTTATTAATATGTGTTGTTTGTTTTTAGAATATAGATAAGGTCGTATGTCTTGCAACTGATTGGCAACCACATATCAACGATATCAAACAAGAAACATTAGTGGATGATTACAACAATATATTCAACAGATGAATGGCGTTGTTAAGGCACCTTTACGGTGATCATGACAGCCATATCAGCTCTTCTGCTACTATACTACTGCTATCTCTTATAGAAGGTCGTCGTGGGTAAGTGAACAGATGGTACTGATGATGATGGATGATTGAATGAATGATGAATGAACCAGATGGTGATGAATGAATGAGATGATGAAGATGTAGATAGATAGATAGATAGATAGATAGATAGATAGATAGATAGATAGATGAATGGATAGATGGTGATAGATAGATGAATAGATAGATAGATAGATAGATAGATAGATAGATAGATAGATAAGATATAGATAGATAGATAGATGAATGAAGTAGATAAATGAATAGATAGATAGATAGATGAATGTGGATGTGGTGACAGATACAGATGATAGATGGTGAGTAGTCATTGATGAACAAATAGATGAATAAGATAAGATAGATAGGCGAAAGACTTATATGGGCAATAGGAAAGCTATGTAGTGGTTTGATTCAAAGATGGAAATGAAAGAAAGCGCTGAGAAAGTCAGTTACCGTCTTTTCCCTTTGCGGGGGAGGGGAGACAATCGACAACAATGGCAAAGGTATTCTATGAAAATATTATATTTTCAGTATTGTTTATTGTTTTGTGATTTTTTCTCTTTTTCGCCAAAATCATCTTAATACATTTTATATTTCATTACATGTAGTGACATGCTTTTACGTACCACTCCCTATCTTCCCCCTAGTAAAGTTCCACCTTACCTGAACTTGTGGTCAACGAGTACCGGGACTGTAATTAACAGTTATCCCCCTTCTCTGAAAACACCGATTTATGTTCGTTTAGCAACAGCTTGCTAAAGAATTTGATATAATAAAATAAAAAGAACATAACGACTTGCTCACCTGCAATGATGGTTAATAATGACAACATGATTGTTTTGTCTTTACGGTGTTGGTTTTGTTTTTAATGATTAATTTTCAAACCAGATGGTTGTTCTTTCGACTTTTTACATTCATTTAAAGCTTAAGGGACAAACTTACCCCGTATCATTCCCAACCTTTGTTTTTATCAATCATGTTAATTACAGTAAAGGCATAATGTCCTTCGACTATTACTGAAATTACTGCTCAAAAAATGGTATCGATCATTGAATCATTCAACATAACACTGTCTAACGTCAGACTAGCAATAGCAAGGATATCAAAACCGTCTCTATGGTTTTCAGACCATAATTGGGTTTATTTCTTCTTCCCTCATTTTACAGTTTGAAGAATCAGCGATGGAGGACGGTAGTCAGACAGTATTTGGAAGCTCATTCGATGTTATTGATATGACGATGCTGGGTGAGGCCAGACTATCCTATAATTATAGCTCATTTTAGACCTGCTTACTGATTCACCCCGATCTCCCCCTACTCACTTCATTCCCAGCGTAATACTAAACCCACCTCTGCCGGGAAAAAAAATTGGCTTCTGCAATTACATTACCAATTACGACTACAATAATATTGTGGCAATTATGAGGCGCTATATCTCTTCTATACCTCTGCTGCGAAATCTCTTATCTACCCAACAAGGCTACTCTCTGTTTAAATCTAATCTCTTATCTAAGATCTTAAGACTCATCTGTCTGCAGCCTTCATTGTTGATTATCTTGGTCTTAAACCACCATGGCAGTGGTGTTCGATTATAATGGATGATAGTTCTTTATCGGTTATGGTAAAAATGGTGCAGACTACTATTGTTTAACGTGGACCGTTATACGGTTTGGAATTTAAAAATAATAATAATAAAATGTAATCATTGATTGCTTATATGTTTTGACATTCATTTATGTACTTACCATTAGATTAAATCGAGCTTTGTATCAAAAATATAACTGTACATTGGTGGAGAACAATAAACCGGTTCACTAAAGTGAATCAACTGTGATGAGGTTTATCGAAGCTCGAATGGTTATGCTATGTAATAGATAGTCAGGAAAATGAAATGAAAACAGAACAGAAGCAGCCAAATACGCCAACTACTAGAGAATACGTATATATTTGATCGGAAAATCGACGCTCGTTACTAAAATTACTTCTTCCTGACGTTGGCGGTACCAAGAGATTGGGCAAAGTGACGACTGGAAAAACGTTTATCAAACAAAACTTATTAAAAGTTGTGTAATTCGATACAGCCTAGAGAAATAAATGATGAGGGTGAACCAACTTGTGACACAATTCTCTCTCTCTATATCTCTGTGTGTCTTATGGCCAATATTATTCTTTTTATTTATAAAGCTTGGCATTGCCCTAATGACCTACTAAGCCGAAGGCCCACCTTGGAATTATCCACACTTCAGTGATGTGGAAGCTCTTCAGATCAATAGTTAACTTTTTTCTTTTCGTCACATTTACCAATTCTTTTCCTTGGTTTTGGGTAGTTCTTTAGCAGTCTATTTATATATGATTCTTCTTGCATCTTTCCACCCAACCTATTAATCTACATTTTTTTTTTCCCTTTTGTTTTTAATTGTCTGTTACTAGACCCTTTTTTTTAACAATGGTCTAGTTTCATCTAATCTACATCTATACAAACTACATTGGGTCAAAATAAAAAGGTTGTTCTGATATATATTATGCATATATGTCCGTTTGTATGACTGACTGTTTGTATGTATATCTGCCTCTCAATCAATTAGTCTTTATTCAATGGCTGTCTGTTTCAATCAATAAGTATGTCAGACTGTCTGTCTGTTTCAGTCAATTAGTATGTCAAACTGTCTGTCTGTTTCAATCAATTAGTGTGCCAAACTGCCTATCCTTTTCAATCAAGTAGCAATAGTATCTATTGTCTGTCTATCTCTTAATTAATAATTATGTGTATATGTGTGAGAGAGAGAGGGGTAATTATTGAGTGGGTGAGTGAGAGCAGAGCCATTCGGGGCCGGATTTACAATTTTAGGGTTTCCAAAAAAATTTGAGGCTCCCCCTTTTGAGTTTTTTAAAAATAATTTTTATATACCACTGAACATTTCGGGGGCCCCTTATTTCACGGGGCCCTTGGTCACGGCCTAGTCGGCCTATCTTAAAATCCGACCTTGGCTGTTCCTAGGTATCTCAGGGCCTTAGGTAGACTTATAGGGATGTTTTGGGGATCCTTATCAAAAGTGCATTCGGGGCCCTATTAGCATAACGTTTAATAAGAATTAATACTTAAAGGTGGCCCCGTGGTGGCCCCTAGGCGGTACCCCGGTTTCTCGAACCTATTCATAAAACGCCCCCACCTCCACCTATCCTGGGGAGTTTAAGAGGGCGAGATATTTCAATAGTAATGTTCATATAAGTTTCCAATGAAGGTCTGGAACGAACTGACTCTACAATAAAAACAATTCATCCAGAAAACCTTTGCAAAAAAAAAAAAAATAATCTTATTCTTTCCGGAGTTAATACTTCACTGCATACAGCCACTGTATACCATATATCAATTATACACAATATCTGTCAGAGATCCTTTTTTACCTCCCTTTGGGATCTTTTTTTTTTTTGCTTCTTCATATTCTCCTGTTGGTTCGCTCTATATAAAAAGAAGGTGAGGGGTGGTGGGGTGGGAAGCACTATTCATGTAAAATCAATTGGAAACAAATGCGTCCCGTCTATCGACCTATGTTAGTGCAAACCGTCAAACACAAAAAATAAAAAGAACAAACAAGAAAAAAAAGCAGTTGTAGCAACTCACTTATGTGCCTACCACGTGACCAACATGTAACTGAGTTACCTTCTATTGATATAATTATGGATTAAACAAGAAGAGGTCGAAGTTCATTATTATCCGTTCAACTAGATCCTAAATAGTTTCTGGCATTTCCTGTCGGTGGGGGAGGGGTGGGGCGGAGGGGGGAAACAATCGACCATATGTATATTAACAGGGCTGCTAATATTGATATTTTTTTTTAAATCCAGATCTGTATATTTTTGGAGAAATCTAAATATATGGAAATGATATGAATATATCTGGATGCATTTATTTTGTCCATTAGATATATTTTTTTTTCTTATTTGCTTTATATTTAGTAACTCCCCTTTTATTTTTATTTTTTTGTTTTTTTTTGTTTTTTTTTTTTTTTTAAATAGTTATTTTAAAAATTTTATTAATTTTTTTTATTTAGTATTATGTAAATTTTTTTTCAGATATTTTCCGGATAATTTTTTAAAGAAAATACTTGTCAACTTTGGGTATCCAGCGGACTAGCGCAATCCACAGAATATAAAAGTATACATAATGCGCATCATCAAATAAAATTGATTTTCCCGAAAGGCCGATATATGTGTGTATTATTCTATTGCGCGTGTGTGTGTGTGTGTGTTGTGTGTGTGTGTGTGTGTAAAGGTATTGGTGACATTAAGTTTGTGAAAATAAAAGCGGCTGGGCGTTATGCTAAACTATACAATCCCTTTATGTGTCATGGGTATATAAACTTCATCTGTCCCCAATGGCCTTTTTATTGCAGAAGGGAACTCTACTTACTTGCTCACCAGATGTGGTTTTCCTGTTAGTAGGGGTGATTTCCTCTGGACATTAGTGGGATTTTCGCTGCTTTTAAAAGTTATTGTAATTTGAAATTGATAATACAAAAATTAGTTGAATGTCACATGCAATTACATTTAATAACTCTTTTTCTTTATAAATATATTTTTATAAATTTGATTGCAGAGGCGTAACTAGGGAGGGGAGTCCCAATAATTCAAAAAGTCCCCCTCGGCCCCAGCTTTGGGGGGGGGGGGGACAAACATTTTTTTTACAATAAATATTAGGTACATTCTCTCATGTCATGATGTCGAATGTCAAAATGCAGGGGGCTCCCTAAAAGCCCAAGCTCGCCGGGCCCCCATATCCCTAGTAATTTTGTCCCAACTCCGAAAAGCCCACGATGGATTCACGTCATGTTCTAAGTCAGCACGACCTTGCCGCGATTAAAGTCACGAGACGTGAAGTGGCTTTCTAATAAAGACCAGGGGATGAGATTCAATATATGCCATTCTCACTCTCGTCAACAATTACCTCCCCTTGTGAGCTCATACCAGCCTATTTGTTATGACTTTCACACCTACCTAAACATACACATCCAGTGGCGCAACAGGGGGAGGGGCATTGTGGGCACCTTGCCCCTCCGAAATAAAAAATTAAAAGATTAGACCAAAATTAGTCACATGTCAACAGTAAGTTGCGACTCCATGATGTTTAATACAAGTTATTATTTTTGCCCCCCCCTGAAAGTTTGGTCTAGTTGTACCACTGTATACATCTAATCTATCTAGGGGTTGTTTCATTCTCTCAAACTAATGAAGATAGCAATTAAATGTATGCTTTTTACCTGTAACAAGAAAGCCCTAATCCAATGAATTTTATAATGCTTGAAAGCGCTACATTGTCGAGTAAAAAAAAACTCTCAAGAAAAATAACAGATTTTGTGCACAATTTTCTAGATATTTCATATTTTTTACAAACATAGTGGTCAAACAACAATATGACCTTAAAATTCGCTAGTAAGGCGATGAAATTTGCAGAAGTAAGCCATTTTCATGTCAGCTTATTAATCACAGCCAAATGTTTTCACTCTTGTTGTTCAGTAAACTGCAAGCATTGATACCAAAAAATAAATCAAGATGAAAATGAGGGTTGGAATAATCCAAATCGCATGTTATAGCCAGTGCAGGGATTTACGTATAAGCTATGCAAGCTATAGCTTAGGGCCTCCACGTTCTTTGGGCCCTCCCCGAAAAAAATGTGCGAGTGAGCGAATTGTGATATATACTTAAATATTTGACATTATCTGGTCTTATAAAGGGACCCATATCTCAAATAGCTTAGGGCCTTATCCAGTCTAAAATACGGTCCTGGTTATAACAACTTCGGGTAAATAGCGTGAACGATCGGGTGCAATTTATTTTTTCACGATAGCCGCCTAAAGGGAGTGGATTTTTTTATGTCCCTCTAAATTGAATTGTTTATGTTTTTTTTCAATGTGTGTGTATGTGACATTAGTCCATTGTATCATCTGATAAGCTTAGCGACCCTATTTATTTTTGTTCTGGTGTATGCAATTCTTCGATGTTACATTTACCACTTAACGTGGCTTGCAATTAAACCATTTAAGTGCTCGTTTTACGTTTCTAATTACACGTGTATGCTTTGTTTAAATGCGGCCCTCAGCTGTGATATCTTAAATTACTTCTATATTACTGGCCTTAATATTTAATTCAACAATAGTAAAGATTTTTTTAATGCTCTATTGTAAGGGGTAGGTGGGTATTATTTGTTTCGTGTACACATTTTCAACAAAAAACATCATAGTTCTATATACATCGAAAGCGGATGTTGTATGAAATGCAGTAAATATGGACGTCTCACAAGATGATCTTAATTCTGAACAAACAGAAAAATTGTTGCAATTCCAGGTACATTATAATACTTACATTGTTTATAAGTTTTCTGTGTTAATGGAATTTACATTTCAAACCATAAACATCGATCAAAATATTAACTAGGTTTCTAAATAATTTGAAACACGTAGCAACTGTCATTTATCGAAAAAAGGTTGTTTTAATAAAGTCAACTTTGGCATGTAATTGTATGTAGTCATCGCTTATCATAAGTGTAAAATGAGACCAACCGTCCTCCTTTTTTTTTTTTTTGTTGTTGTTGTATGGAATTTGTATGATAGTAGCCTTACTGACTTTGCCCTCTCAGAAGATGATACAAGCCTAGTTAGAGCAAATTTAACGGTGGTCTAACATAACAACAAGAATTCCCAAAACATTTACTCATTTTTTGTTTATTTTTAAGAAAAAATTTATCAAGATTGATTGTTCCCTGAGATAAATCCATGTCACAAAATGCAGGCTTTTTTCTGTGTTAAAAAGTATTTGTGTATCATATTCTAAAACAGTGGTCCTCAATCATTTCTTTATATGTCAAGGTGACCAAGTGGGTATTTGAAGACTAAGGTACAATCTGGGGATATAGGCAACAATTTTTTTTAATCTGGATATTTTATATTTTTAGATATTCATTCTGTTTTTAAATAAATTCTGGATTACTTTGTATTAGGAGAGCATTTATTTTTACGCTTAAGCTATGGGTATGTAAAAGTACTCCGTATTTTTTTTGTTCGGGGTATGAAAATAGACTTTGGAATTGAAAACATAAGCTATTAAAATTGAGGATATGTTTGTGACAAGTGTTAGGAGATGATGTGCACTAATTTGAAGGGTTTTTGGGGGAATAAATACTGCACACATTTTTTTTATTGACATTTTGTAATTTGAAACTGTACAGTTCCTACTTGTTAAGCTTGGACGGTTCTCGAAAAAAAGAAATGCGCTCCATCTATCTAGACTGAGCACTGCAAATCTGTATATTGAATATGGTGTTAAAATTTTAGCTAGTTATATTATTATAAACGTGATTCCATCCATCATCTAATAAATTACATGTTTTGAGTTTTTCATTTATTTAATTACACCTTATTTATTTTTTATTATTGCAGTCAAATAAAATCATATGTTTTTCTTTATTTACTATTTCAATAAGCGTCCACCTTTTCTTTGTATAAAAATTATCAAACATTAATGATATCCTTCCTTTCATTCAAAAAATTTTGATCACGTTAGTGTTAAATAATTGTTCACATTCTTTGAATAATTATCAGACGTGAACTATAATATTAAATAAATGGTGTGTTTTTTAAAATGCGGTGGGGGGTGGTGGTGGAGGGGAGGTTTTATAAAAAAAGATAAATTATGCCGTTAATTATCATATTCCAAATAGTCGTTTTAGTTGTGTTATATTTGAATTACTTGGGAAAGGTAAAAAAAAAAATGAATAAAATTTTGACCTGTGTTTTTAAGGACCTGACAGGTATAGACCAAATGCAGAGATGCCGTCGAATTTTAGAAGGTCATGACTGGAATATTGAAGCAGCAGTTCAAGATACCTTCAATGAGCAAGAGGGTGCTCCAACTGTTTTCCATCAAGCTCCTCCTCAGCCAGAAGAAAGAGCACCACTTGTTAATCTGCAGCCATCAAACCAAAGGTAATTCTTGTTCTAATAGTTAAAGTAGCTGTAAACTTTTTTTATTAAGAACTAGTAATGATGTAACATTTTAAGGTTTAGTGTAGGTACTTTGATAAATTCATTTTCGATAGTTTTTTTGGGAGTGCCGTAAATGACTACAAAATGGTGATTAAATTTTAAAACGTCTGTAATAGTCACTCTATCATAATCCAATTATTCTCTATTGTTTATCATTTTAAATCATTCTTCAACCTTATTAAGTGTTTGGAAATTATTATTATTTCAAAATCTGGATCGTTTACGTCAGATGTTTTTTACTCAGCGAAAAAGGTACGTTTATTCTTCTTTCATTTTTTAAATATTAAATGCATGTGAATAAATTTAACATATTCATATTCTGTCATTATTTAATCTCACTATGTGTGAAGTTTCTTTATTTTAAAGCCATGATACTTAAGTGTATTTCAGTCTATTTTTAGCACATAGCCTTTTATCTGGGAGTACACTCATTACATTATTTTGAAGTTTGATGTTTTTTTCCATTTAATATTTCATTCTATCTGATGATAGCCTAAAAAAAAAGAATCAAGATCCACGATAAATATTTTCTCATTTTGATATTATAATTCATAAACGATTAACAAATTACTGATTCAACAATAGCATTTTGTAAAAATGATATTTCATTTTGAAAAGGTGATTTAACACTAAAAGCATACCCATAGTAATAACTTGCAGCACAGATTAACAATAATCTATATCATAATGTACTGTGTATAAGAAATTTCAATGTCCTGTGCAATTTTTAAAATTCTTTTAAATTGATATAAATTATTGCCATGCACTTAGGAAACCTTTTTCTTTTATTAGGATAAGAAATTTTTTTTTTTAGTTCCTTTTTTTATTTTCATTAGTTAATTTCAGTCCCAAATATTACTTTTAAAGCATTCAAAATTATCTAAATCAAACGGATTGATACATATAAATGTTATAAAATGTATAATTCTCTTTAGTTTTGATTGTTTGAGTCTAAACTTAACTTTTTTTTTTACTTTTTCTCATCGTCTTTTTTGGTTTTTTATTTCTACTAATACATACTTGCTTGGCATGTTTATTCACTATAAAACATGTTTCTCAATTAATTTGTTATTAATATTATTTTGTAAAATTTTATACTTCTTTGTGTCAATAAGTAATAATTATCAACCTTTTTTTTTTCAGACATGATGCCAGTTTAAAAAGAAAGAACAGTATAGCATTTCATCTAAATTCTTGCAATTTGGAACATTACTAATAAAAATTATTTAAGTTCTGATACAAGAGTCTTCCAATTTGTTGTATGGGTCTATATTTTTTTGTTGTTATTGTTTTGTCTCTTATTCAAATACTATTTTTCTCACAGACAAATAAAAAAACAACAATGTTAAATTCATTTAATGTCCTTAATACAGTAAAGCTTGCTTTAAAAAATGCGGGACTGTAGTATATTCCCAAACTTATAAAGTCTCTGAAACATCTCAAGAGATGAGACATATTTTTTTTAAGACAACTTCTTAATGATAGAAAAGTTCCGACATAATTATTAACATCTAAACATGGTCATGAATCAAAGGTAAAATTTGAGCTTCCTAACTTGTTGTTTTAAAGAAGAAATTTTAAAATTTTGATCACACATTTTTCTAAAGGAGCTTTATTTAAAAATTGTGGACACTTAAAAAAAAACAACTTTGCATCCAACTAAGATAAATTCCCTAATTGGAGTGTACTCAACCAGCTCTTTATATCTATATAAGTTTTATTGTAATTATTCATTTTCGCTCATTTGTGTTTTCTCGCTTAAAAATTTAGAGGTTATTTTTTTACTTTATATCTATTTCTGTGGATCTGTCATTTTCTAAATCTATTACTTTCTGTTTGTCTCTTTATTTACTTTATCACTATTTCCATTTTTTTTTTCTATTTTTTTAACAGAGTCATTTTGTATCCAGGAAGGCGACCGCAGGGCATTTTTGAATGGACATTCTACCTCTTAACCATGCCAATAAGATTTGTGTGGACAACAGTTTTTGATATCGTCAGAGTTTTTAGTAAGTAATATAGGTAGTAAGAAAAAGAAATACTTGCCTTTCACACACCCATCTTTATGTACAATTTAAAATTCAGAATAATTGTCATATTTGTAATCCATTTAATATTCATTTTGTTTTTTATCTTTTAGTAAGTTTTCTTCGGCCAGATCCTAGACGCAGTAAGTAACCTAATCTACTAATAATTAAAGCAAGGATAATAGTAGTTAAATCAAGGGTAATAATAGCTACCTCACATTCTTCAAAATTTTTCGTTAGCTAATTTCTTCTCATATTGTCAGATTATATAAAGCAAATGATTTTTTAATAACTTTATTCATATCCTGCCATGGAATTTTGTGGTTTAAAGATTATTAAAAAAGTCTTTCTCTTTTTTTATCCTCTTATTCTTACTTTACTCTTTATCAGTTGTGACAGATCCCTTGCGTGACGTTCAAACATTTATCTCATCATTTGAATCCAAATATGGGCAGCGGCATCCTGTATTTTATCAGGGCACATATAGTCAGGTAATTTTCTTTTCTTTATAAGACCGAAATATCAGGGCGTCAGCCGAATATTTGGGAACCCCTGACAAGCTCTGACTTGTGAGACCCTCTTCCCAAAAAAAAAAGGGGTCCAACTTCATTGCAGTAAAAAATTAAATTAACATAATTTTTGAAAGTGGCAGGGCTCCTGGTGAGTGTTTGGGTTGCAGCGGCCCTGAAGGCCCTGAAAATAATTATAGATTTGTGCATATTTTGATATGCCTGTCCATGTTTTGTTCCTTTCACAAATGTAAACTTATAGAATTTAAAAAAATTCATGATAGAAATTTAGTAGATGTTCAATAAATAGAACAAAACATCTCTGTAATCCTTTATGCAGATATTTTTCCTACGGTTTAACCTTCCCAAAAAACCGTTTTTTATTTATAAATATCGATATTTTTATTGTCAGTAAATTTTTTTCATTTCTATGCCTTTCCCTATTCCATACTGCCCATCTTAAAAAGTGAACAGGATTTTTTTTGTGTCTTATTGGCTGAATCATATAGAAAATATCATTTTAGCTGGAAAATATTTTATTTGTGATTATCTTGTACAAATAATGTTATATTAATGAATTTGTTATTGAAGCTTTTCATTATCAAGAGCTTTTTGAAAATTCTGTCTGAAATTATATTTTTTTCAGGCCTTAAATGATGCTAAGAAAGAATTGCGTTTTTTATTAGTGTACTTGCACAGTGATGAGCACCAAAATACAGACCAGTTTTGTAGGTATGTGCACTACATTGTGATTGAGGCAGACACCCATTATGAAATATATATATCCTAAAAATACCTGATTCATTATTAGTGTTTAAAATTATTTTTTTTTTGCTTTATCCAGCAGTGACATTTTCATTTCCCTCACTTAATAAATTTTATCTTCCTTCTCCAGGGATGTTTTATGCAGTGACATTTTTATTAATTTTGTAAATGTTCATATGTTATTCTGGGCGTGCAACACAAGTAGTCCAGAGGGATACAGAGGTATCGGTATTCTTTAAAATCACAATAAGCAGCTTAAATTATTAATTTTTTTAAACTGACTGAGAACATTAAAATATTAAAAATAGACATGTAACTCATGCTAATGACATCATATTAAAAACTTTGTCATTGTAAGGTTGTACATGTATTAATTTTGAAAAGGAAATATATGTATAAAAAGAACCAGATTTATAACACTATATTAATGAATTAATGCAGAAATAAGCAATTCAAACGAGTTTGAAAAACGCATAAACAGGCTCCTTTTAAACTTTTTATCATCCATTGATTTTTTTTTTTTAACATTTGATATTTTAAAATAATGTCAAATATATAAAGACGAAACATGATTTGATAAAAAATGCCTCTTTTATTGTATTCATTTAATAGCTCAAACCTATCCCTAGTTGTTCTGACTACCAGCTTGCTTAAAAAAAAATGTCATTTACATGTAGCTATTTGTTATTTATTTTTAAATGCCAAATTAACTGGGAATTGGATAGCTTTCATATTTTCATGTGTTACAGTATCTCAAGCTCTGAAAGAACATGCCTATCCATTCTTAGCTGTGATTGTATTGAGAGACAATAAAATGAGCGTAGTTGCCAGAATTGAAGGTAGTATAACTGGTAAGTTTCCAGTGTTTTATTTCTTTTACGTTGTAATTTTATTAACTTTATTGTATTTTGAGCTAGTAAAAAGCATTTCATTTGTGTTTGCCAAAAAAAAAAACTGGTTTATCCTCAATTTATAATTTAGGTGCACAAGAGTTGGTAGGAAGGTTGGAGCAAGTGATGACAGAGAATGAATCTTCTTTAGTGGCTGCAAGAGCAGAAAGGTAATTACACTGATTGTGATTAGATTAATATGTATATACTTTACTAATTGTCCGAAAATTAAAGATTACATTAATATAATAAGTTTCATCTTTTAAAAATTCTTCAGCATTATAAAGGCTATCTGTCGATTCTGAGCTTTTTTATTCTCTTATATGTTGATACATCTATTTGGACTCATCCTCTGTAATGTTTGTGGGTGCTAAGTTTCAGCTTGTAGGCTCTGCAAACTTGCTACCTTTTATCTTTTTAAGCAAAATTTTCAGTCCAGATTTTCTTATCTTTTCTTGTTTTTCTGTAAATATTTATACCTCAAATACGATGTGATAAGCCTAACTGTAAATATTTATGCCTCACATACAATGTTATAAGCCTGAATGCAAATATGCATAGCTCACATTAAACATATATTTTGGTTTAAGAAATTGACATAATCATTAGATTGTTACAAGCTAATATTTTTTTTCTTATTTAGTGTGTTAGTCATTTAGGGTCTACTTAAACTTTAAATGTCTATTACAGAGCTGAGCGCAGCTTTAATCAGTCCCTGAGACAGCAGCAGGATGAGGCTTACCTAGAGTCACTGCGCGCTGATCAAGAAAAGGTTTGTGTATGCCTTATAAAACTATTTACTCTGCAGATCACTAAAAGTTGAGCCATTTTTACAAGTAGCTACTACTGTCATTGACAGATTATTTTTTTTTTCCCCAGAGACATTTGTTTATATTTTTTTTACCTCTTCCATTTAGTGTCCATAAAAACTTTATTGTGACATTTAGTTATACAGAGATGTCATAAAGTATGAATGAAATAGCGTACAGGCATTTTGTTTTTTTATGGAATAGGTGCAAAGTATGTACATATCTCTGTCAAATCTGGCTTTCTTTTGTTTCCTGTCAGCAATTTCATCAAACTATGCCTGATAATGATAAAAGAATTCATATAAACCGAAAGCTTTGTAAAAGTTCTTAATTAATTGTCTATTTTTAGGTTGTTGTTTTTTATTGTGGAACTTTTTTTCTAGTTAACCTTCATTTTTATTTTTTAACATTTTTTTTTTACTTTAGGAGAAGAAAAAGCGAGAAGAGAGAGAAAGAAAGGAAGAAGAGGAGAGGCGGCAGCGATTAGCAGAAGAAGAAAAGGAAAGACAATGCTTGGTTAGAAACACACACACTTTTTTATATCGTAACTAGTAGGTTACTTGTTCTTTGTCTGGGTGGTGGCCCAAGAAGAATCATTACCCCTTTCATTAAAAACTCCTGCCATTGTTTACTCCATATTCCCCATCACTTTCTCTGTGATTGGCTCAGGATAGGTAAGCACTGCCCCTTTTTAGATAGAAGAACTCACATGTGACATTTTTAAATTTTATGCATGTGCCTCTATATCGTTAAAAGAAAGTATGTCATTATTGTGAATAAGCATCATTGAGTTAAGGGAAAGGGGCTGGAGCCGGATTGGTTAAATTATATTTTTTTCCTCAATTGGACAGTTAAAAAAAAACATAATTTTATTTCAGGAATGCCTTTAATTCATTGAAAAGTTACAATAGAATGTAGTTTTGCAAAGTTTTTTTCTGTTGAGAAAAAAATCAATCATCACTTGTATATATTGCAATAAAAATCTGTAGGGGTTTAAAAGAATCTTTTAAAATTTTGTTTTACATAAATTTTTTATGCATAATTTAGTAATTATTCATTGGCCCCTATTTTTGTGAAAAAGCATAACTGATTTATCAAAATATTGTTGCAGATTACTTAGAAACATTTATCTGCTCTGATACTTATATGAATTATATGAAACCAAATGGTTTAGTGGAGAGTAAGTCTATTGCAAATTTTAATACATTGAATGGAGAAATGGAAGGGGCGAATAATTCAGGTCAAGTGTGAAATAAATGGAGATTTTTTTAAGGGTTAATATAAGCTTAACAGCGCTAGGCTGAGATAACAATAAATAAATTCTGCTCTAGCTCTCCCTTCACCTTCTTAATGCCTTGCAGTGCGAAGGGCCCCAGGGCTAGTGCGAAGGGCCCCAGAGCTAGAAAGTCAAAAGGAAGTTTGTTGTTTTTTTTTGGTTCAACTAAGTGGATTTCTTGGGCTGAGCAAACCTAGCGAGCATTTTACATATTGGGATAAAACTTCTTTAGTCAATTTTTTTAGGGAATAGAATTCATTTGAAATAAAAAATTAAGTAATAATGAATTATGTTTATTACAGCAAAGAGAGCAAAAAAAAAGTGAGCTTCAAAGGTTGTTGCCTCCGGAGCCTGAAGTCTCACACCCTGACTCAATTAGAATAATGTTGAAGATTCCAAATGGTAATAGGATAGAAAGGCGATTCCTAAGAGATCAGTCACTAAAGGTAAAAAAAAAAATTAAGGGAAATGAATTATAATTTGATTTTTATTTTGAACCGATACAGATGTTGAATAAAGACAACAAAAACTGACAGTACAAAGGGAGAGAGAGAGAGCTCTTTAGTGAAACACTCTGATTTCTTATGTTTCTATTATTCTTTCTTATCGTTCATGTCTTTGCATTTTCAATGGAAATGAAAGTTTATTAATGGATATGTCTAACTTTGTTTTATTGCCATGAAACTTTGCTGGTAAAATATGTGATTTTAATGAGTTTTTTATTACATTGTATCTCTTTATTAGCTTACCCTTATTTTAATTGTGCTGCAATGTATTCTAAACATTGAAAAATCAAAGATATTTATTTTAAGATATTAAAATATATTTTTTTTTACCTTACCATAATATCACACTTTATGCTTGGCTATGCCATATAAGAAGAATCCATTTGCTTACAAGTCTTTTAAGTTGTCTGAAACTTCTGTCATTGACTACCATATATATGTTATAACAATTAATCAAGCTGGTATCATACAAATATCTTTTTCTGATTTATGTGCATTTCAATCATGGATTTAATACGGCAAGAATGAGAACATCTTGCTTCAAACCAGGTTCACTACAGCTACCATTCACTGAGCTCTAATATAACTGAAGTACGCATCTCTTTACAGTCCTTACTAATTGATAGGAAGTTAAACATCTGACACAAGTAGCAGAATCTAAACTTGCATATTGAAATTTGTGCATCTACTGCATCAACTTCCTGATGTAATTAATATAATGGGATTTATAGACAGATATAAATAAGCTATTCACTATGACCTTTTACCTAATATTCGATGTTGCGTAAGTTCTCCACTTAAAATCTATGTCTGTAGAGCTGGTTTGTTATGAAAATCTACACATGCTGGGGAAAAAAAAACTCTAGAAGCAATGAAAATGTTTGCTGCAGAGTAAATCGTGAACTTTGATTAGTTAGTCATTGCAGCAAAACAGATATGGGGTTCGCAAGGTCTAGATGTCAAGAGTTTTGGTCTGGTGGGGGACATACCTTAAGGATCTCCATCAATATGGTGTATTATTCCTTGTGGCAACCCAGTTAAATTAGAGCTCAGTGGATTCATACAAAAAAAATAAATGTCATTTTGACTCTGATGCTATTTCTGAAACATTTCTCAACAGTGGCTGTACTATTATGTGTTTTGTCACCATGAATGTCCAGATGATTTCCAAATAAGGACAAGCTATCCCATAAGATCTCTTCCGTGTGAGCCAACTGACCCTAACAGTGACCCACCTACCTTTGCTGAAATGGGACTAGGAAAATGTGAAATGCTTTACATATTTGACAATGAGGCTTGATTTGAATGTGTGGGTGATTGGGGGGGGTGTAGGGAGAAAGGCATGAAGTTGTATTTTTCTGTTATACTAGGAAAATAATTATCTGTAAAGTGTACAGTTTTTAAAAAAAATTGGTGATAGTTTTGTACATAAGGTGTATCTGATTAAAAATAAGTCATTCTGTGAGGTACAGGTATTGTCTGTTCATGCCACCTCTTTTACTGCGTGAGCTTTGCTATTATTTTTGGTTGAATCAAAGCTGCTTTATTTTATGTTTTAAAAATAAAAAAAAAATTTGTGTTGACTAATAGCAAAAATTGCTAGTTGATGATAATTTATTGAAAAATTGAGTTTAGGTGAGAGAAATTAATAAAAAAGTTGGAATCAAAATTTGAGGGCTGACTCTGTGCGTAATTGAAATCATTTTATTTTATATCCCCCACATAGACTTTTTTTTTGTTCCTGCAATCTTTTGATGCAAATGAACAAACAATTAGCTTATTAACAAATTTTTTTTTATTCCACCTGGTCAGTTTTAAAATTTGTTTTGGAATTTAATCTTTTATCTCTGGTGAACTTAGTGTTGCGACATGATTTATTTGAACTTTGAAATGCATTTAGTTGGGCTGGGCTGCGACATGATTTATTTGAACTTTGAAATGCATTTAGTTGGACTGGGCTACACTTGATATTATTTTTTTTTGGAAACATTTCCTCAATCCAATGAAGATAAAAAAATGTTTTGCCACAGGAAGTTTTATTGTCTGTTAAGCATGACGGTCATTTTTTTTTCTTTTTAATCTCTTAACATCACCTTTATACCGTTGGCATTTTAGTAATAGTTTTTTTGTAGACTGTCGAAACAATTTGTTTGTGTTTCTTGTAACTACTATAAGACCTTGCTATGTATGTGAAAATATATATATGGCGTTATTGATTGTAGATTTCACCATTATGAATACTTGAACATGCCACTGCCATTAGCATGAATGTTTTTTTAATGCAATTTTGTCATATACATTTTGTTGGTTAAGTTACAGCAATTTAGTGCCGTGTTAACATTTTACAAAGCTGAAATAAAACATAAAAGTAATTTTTCATCATGGTTTTTTAAATTATTATTATTGTTTATCTTTAAATATTGACGACTTCGGCTCAGTTGGAGTCCTAGCGAGATCCTTATTTAGATAAAATTAGTTAAGTTAGCCTCATATGACCCAAACTTGATAGAAAAGCATATAAACATGATTTTTTTTTTGTTGAGTCACTGTAATTAGATTGTAAATTAAGAGTAATGTTTGTGTTACTTAATGTTTGCTCCATATTTGAAGTGAGAGTGGACAAGCGATCTAGTTCATTTTGTTCCTGGCACAAAGTTTGTCAATGTTGGATTTTGCTGTAATATGAACTTAAATATAACAAGCAAGGTAAATGTTGCAAGCCACAGCTCATTTGGAAATAAGTAAATCTACAAATTATCCAAAGAAATATGACAATAGAAATATGTGACAATATTTACTGACCTGATCCTCCCTTGGTAAAATTATTTTAATTCTGTTTTTTATCTTAGTCGTATTTGTTCTGTTTTTTTTTTTCTTAGCTGTATTTGTTTTGTTTTTTATTTTAGGTGTATTTGTTTTGTTTTTTGCGCTCTACCAGTTTCTAGTCAGAAATTTGCAGGTATAAAATATTAAAAGTTTTTTTTCATGTGTGGTTTGCATTTAAATTTGAACTGAAAATAAATCTTCTCAACATGTGAATTTTATTACATATCTTCTTTTTGCTTTTTAAATAAAGTTGTTTTTTCTTTGTTTGTTTCAATCTTTTTTTTTTTAGCTCATCACAATAATTATACTAGAAACTATCAATAAAATAGTTTACTATTATATGATAACTACATTGCGCAGAGCTAATTTACAGTGATAATGGCGACTGTACATTCAGATGTGGTTAAAGAAATATTTGGACCCTGTTCTTTTTTTTTTTTTTACAGTGGATTCTGCTGTTAAGGCTACTGCAAAAATGTGTCTGCATTGCTCACAGAGAATTTTTTTTTTTATATACTATGAATGAAAATTTCCTCTCAAGTTATTTTTTTTTTCCTGATCGAATGATACATTTTTTTGTCAAGTAATTTAAAAAAGTATAAATATGCAGAGGTATTACTGATGAAATACTTTCAGTATTTTTAATTGGTAAAAATTGTCCGTATTAGAATGAAGTATTTATTACAGTGTATCTTTAGTTTTAAAATTTTAATTTTGTCTATTAGTCAAAGGGAAAGTGCGTAACAGTTTGGATGTCTGATACAGGTTAGGGTAAGTCTGACCGTAAACCACTGTACAGAATTTTTTTTTTTTACTGGAAAATGTGAGAAAAAGTATTAAAATCCTATGCACATACAATTTATTTGTACTCAAGATTTGCTTGTTGGTTAGATAAAGTCATGATTTTGTAAATTTTTTCTTTGTTTTTCATTTGAAAGTCTTAGCAGCATAATAGTTTAAGTGTGTTTCTCTTCATTGTGCAAAGGCTGATGAAAATTGTAAGAATGAAGTGTCCAGAATATGTTAATGGGAATATTAAAAGCTACCCTCTTTAATTTCCATTTAACTCCCGCAGTTGCTATTTTAGTTTGCAAGAGCATTTGAAGAGTAGAATAATATAGCCTATTTTGTCTTGATTGTTTTCATATGTTGTAAATTTCCACAAGATTTCCAAATGTAAACATTGTTATTTATAATTACTGTTTAAGTTAAATTTGGAAAGATTTCATTTTAAACTATAATCAGGCTGCTTTATTTTTTAAATATAACATTTTGTTTTACAGAAAATAAATGAGGAAAAAAACTTTTCTTACTGCTTTTGCTATTTTCCTTTCTAAACATTGACAGTAGCCATAAAATCTGTGAATAATTTAGTATTTAAACTTTCTTAAATTACACTCAAATACTATCTTGTGAAAAAAATAATCATAAATATAACAAAGAAAAAAAAATTAATAAAACAAAATTAAAATAAGTATCAAAATAAACAGCAGTACCAAGTTTACTGAAATTCACTTTATTTAAACCTCTTTGGCTATTCCACAAAGTTAACATCATTGAAAAAAATTATACATGTAATCACAATGTATTATAAATATCAAAATGACAAAAAAATGTAGTTGAACTTTTTTCCCTTGATAAATGAGACAATCTGCCGTCAGACCATGGGAAAATGAGTCAATAACACAATAGGTCAACACTATAATAAAACATTTGATAATGTGGCGCTGGATAAATAAACTGTACATGAAGTACTTATTCAACACAGAGAAAATATCTCAATAAACAAGATAATGGAGTATTATGACATACAAATCATGCAGATTTGCATTTTAGGTTTTAAATCTCAAGACTGTTTGAATGAATATTAAAAAGTGCTGGTATAATTGAACATACTAAAAAAAATCAGAATAACAATATGTAATACGTCTACTAAGAAAAAAGAACATGTTTACATTGTTATATTGTCACAACTCAGTGTTAGGATTTTTCTTAGGCTGTTTTTTTATTTTTTTGGGGATGGGGGGGGGGGGTGAGAATGGCCTTAGGAAAAACATATGGGGGTCCTCTGCAAAAGAACTTTCAAGGGCCCTCATGACTGATTTGAAAGAAATAATTTTCTGGTTGGGGGCACTTTGTCACCCAGTTTGTATAAGGCTAAGAATGACTCGAGTCACAGTAGTACGAGATTAGACTTGCCAGTTATATGTTTGAAAGTTTCAATTGAAGATCTATAATTTTTTTTTTTTTTTACAAATAAATAATATATTGCACACAGGGCCAAACTGTAACAACTTGAGCTGGCCATTTCGACTGCAAAGTTATAAGCAAAAAATAGTAAGGCACATCATTGGTTCAAAACAAAATTATAAAAAAACTATGTACATTATTTCACATTAATAAAATACATGTGTAGATAATATGCAAAGACTTTATAAATACAACAAACAGCAAAATTGCTCTTAAGTAGGAACCTTTGTAAATGTAAATATATTTACAAAAAAAGTGTTTAAATAAATTAATAAACAGACGTCTCACAAAAATAATTCTGAACATTAAAAAAACCTTTTGTTTATAACAAAGAAATCTCATGTAACAGTTCATTTTACAAAATTTTTAAATTTTGAAAAAAGTGAACAATTCCAACAAAATGTTAACCCGTTTGATGAGGTCATAGGTTCATGATGCATCAGACAAGTTTTGGTGCTAAAAGTCTCTGATTCCAATCTGGCCAGAAGGCAGCTTTCATTCTTTCACAGTAATTTACTAGGTTAGGATATCTCTCTGTTAAAAATGAAATTTAAAAATAGAATTATTTTTAAAACTTGCAGCAAATACAAATGTCACTTAAATCTCAAAAGGAATAAAAGTATAATTTATATATGTAAGATTAACTTTTTAATGATAGCTATCAATATTACAGTAAAGATCAGCTGACCTGCTATGAATTCCTCAACGTTACAACCTGGCATTTGCCAAACCATCTGGCACAATTGTCCAAACACAGCGCAGTCAAATTCTGTCACATCATCTACTGTGTTGCCAAACAGGAAATTCTTCTGGCCTGTAACAAAACCAATTTATAAATGATTATTTTTTAGGTTGCCTAAGGCGGTAGTAATGTCGTATTCTTTCGTTTATGGAATATCTGTATAATTATTGCATTTTTTAAAAAAGTTAAATTACAAAATAAAAAAATATGTTTAGCGAGTCTCACCTAAAATGGCAGAAACTGCTCTAAGGTCATCATCCATCATCTTTTTAACCTCCTCTTCATTGTGGCGGCCGATCCCTTGTGAAACGAGTCTGCTTTTAGCTGTGCTGCGCATATACCAAATGAACGCTTTAGGTAACCCTAACTTCTGATAGATTGTTCCATTTGGTTCAAAAACAAGTCTAAACGTCAACAGTATCCTGAAATGCCAAGATGGTACATATACATTTTAGATAAAGTGTTTTTTTTTGTTTTTAAAATTTTTAATGTCTATTTTTATTTTCCTGCATTTCAATCGCATTAAAATGTGGGTCATGCATATAGTAAGTGCATATTACCAGTAAAGTGATTCTTCAACAGTTCGTCGAACAACGTGGCCGATTGCCAAATCCTGCTGTGCCAGATTTTTATTCAGGTCAACTTTTAATTCTCTGTTCAGGAATTCGATACAAAACTGACTGTCTGGAATAACTTTGTCGTTGTACTGAATCCAGGGTAATTTTCCTTTAGGGCCAGGCTTGCGGCTGAATTTGTTCTACAAAAGAATGAATATAAATGAAAGTTAACATTTATTTCTGTTAAAACAAAAAAAAATGTGATATGATTCTTAGCCGTTTTGTTATTTGAATCTTTAAAAAAAATGAGATCGGGAAAGCTGAAGAAACGGAGAGCCTGTAGAACAGCATTTAATACTGTAAAAACTTAAATATCTTCCACCATTCTGCCACGGGGAGCAATATAAAAAAAAAAATTAGTCACTGAATCCGAAAATTGGCACATAATCTAGAACAGCGCTTCTCAAACTTTTTGAAGTCACAGCCCCCTTGGAACGCCAATCAATATGTCGCGGCCCCCCTATTTTTTTTTGGTTTAGATTGCTTAAATTTATATTTTTTCGAAATTCCACGGCCCCCCTCCGGACAGTCCACGGCCCCCAAGGGGGCCGCGGCCCACCACTTTGAAAAGCACTGATCTAGAGCATCAGCAAGTTATGCTAATCTGGCCGCAATAGTTTTCAGGACTTTCCAATTACACGAGGTAGGTGATACATCCTTCTCACTATTCATCTTTTCCGCCAGTGGGAAGAGCCCTTTTATAAATATTCATTACGCTTAACGATATCACTCGACGTCTTAAAATACATCCCACTCCTTCTCCCAGATATAAAAAGGCCCTAAGTAGACACTTCAGAGATATATGGAAGGCCCTAAGTAGACACTTCAGAGATATATGGAAGGCCCTAAGCAGACACTTCAGAGATATATGGAAGGCCCTAAGTAGAGACTTCAGAGATATATGGGGAAGCTTATATAGACTTATGGAGAAGTATGACAGGGCCCTATTAGTATCAAATTTTGTAGACTAACAGGTGTGTGTGTGAAGGGGGGGGGTCCGTAAGAACAGGGGCTCGGCTGACTAAAAGACATACCATACAGACACACACCATATAGACGCACACCATACAGACATTTACACAATTATATTAAATACAGCCGAGATTTATTGTTTCTAACGTAGAGAATGTGTAGTTACCATGTATGGTATTTTGGCAGCTCTGAGATAAGTCTCCAGCTTCATGACGAATGGGGAGATACTTGGAACTGTAGGAGATGCACCGTACTGGTGTAAGACAACAGTATCCCTTAGTACATCAGGAGTCAAAAAGCTGGAATAGAAAATAAAATGAACTAATTAAGAAAACATTTTTTATAAAGATCTAAATAAGCGAGCTTCAAAAAAAATATTTGTAATTAAAAATACAAAATGATATTTAAAAAAAAATGACCTAAAATTATGTTGAATAAAGATGGGTACCCAAATTCAATACTTTAAAAATGTTCGTTTTTTTTTTTTAAATTATGTTCTTAAAAAATACTAATAAGAACAAAAAAAGTAATGAAAAAAACTAATAAAGAACTGATGTTGCTAATATCAAAGTAAAGATCTTGTCAAAATACTTGAACTATAGCTTACAAAATAATTAATTGACGAAATAAGAAGAGCTTGGATTTTTTTCCTTTAATATTAATAGCATAAAGGTTAAAGGTTAAACTTCAGACGGCGTAGTTACCCAAAGATGGAAGCACGCACGTTTGTTTTAAATCCCTTTGCTGAATTCATAAATCACCCGAGTCTTATGTTCATAGTTCAGACAAAACAGTATTTAAGAAGGGCGAAGGTAAAAACAGGCTTATGATGGGAGAAAGTCTTGTTTATTTAAACACTGCGCTAAAAAAAATTTCTCCAACTTATAGCTAACTTATCTGTGTTACAATTATATTACTAGGAGTGGCGACTGATGGGAATATTTTGTAAAAATATTCATAGTAAACTTACATTCTAATAACATTTATCAAACATTCAAACAAAATGTTCAACGGGGGAAACAAATTGGCAAGTTTACATGGCAAATAAGAGTAAAATAAAAGATGTGAATTATTCCATTTAAACTATTAAAAAAAAAGTAAAACGTAGAAATGCTACTTCAGAGAAACGTCAAGTTCGGGGATTGGGAGGGGGGGGGGTCTGACCCTGAAAGAGGAAATGTACGTCCAAAAATTAGAACAACTGGTCCGGCCATTAAATTAAACTTGGTAATTGGAGGAGGAGGGGTGGGGGGGGGGAGGAGGTGGCAGCGCCAACTGGTCGGAAGCAATTTGTGTTAACTGCCGCTCATTCTGGAACGTGTTGATATTTCGCCAAGCCTGGGGGGGGGGGGGGGGAGGTAAACTTTCATACTGTTTGAACTATTTTTAGAAAGCCGTGGCCACATTATTTAAAAAGCAAGAGTCACATTAGCCAGAATAGCGGACTTATGGGGTGTAGCCACTGGGGGCGACATCCTCAGGCACCCCCCCCCCCAACACACACACACCTGAAGGGGCCCCCCTTGCTTGGATTATTTGTATTTTGTTACATAACTAGCGAAACCCAAAAACATTTCTTTCTGGCCCCGCATATCAGTCAGCATAGGACTCGGCCAATGACACCATTTTCCCCCGTCAATGACACTCACCATATGCCCCCCCCCGCAAATAACACCACAACCCCCGCAAATGACACCATTTGCCCCCGCCAATGACACCATTTGCCCCCGCCAATGACACCATTTGCCCCCGCCTATGACACCATTTGCCCCCGCCTATGACACCATTTGCCCCCGTCAATGACACTCACCATATGCCCCCCCCGCAAATAACACCACAACCCCCGCCAATGACACCATTTTCCCCCGCCAACGACACCATTTTCCCCCGCCAATGACACCATTTCCCCCCGCAAATGACACTCCCCCTTAAGCCCGCGTACTGTTCAGGCCGCCTCTGCTTTCGATCTCAATATATTTAAAAAACAGAAGGCTGCTATATACCCAGAGCTATTCATACTTTTTGAGACATTTCAGAGGTTGGGGACTGAGCAAAACTGTTCAGCCAGCCGCTTGAAAAAATAGGCCCCCATAATTAAAATTAGTAGCCCCCCCCCCTTCTGACAACTTCAGCCCGGGGCCCCTAAGAAGTTCATACATTACCCCCTTCCTTGTGGGTGGCTACATAAATATCCTAATTTAAATGGCCGTAGAACATTTTTTTAAAGGGACATTTCGTTGAGTCAACATCGTGAGAAAGTCGTAATGATTAGCCCCTCCCCTCCCCCCCCCATCACCCTCCTAACTCACATGATTTATAGATAACTGATCGTGATCCAGGACAGTTTTTAGAAACTAAATAGTGACATTTTTTAAATGTCTAATCAATCACTACTTATTAAGACTCTTTCCGGTGTGTTCTATAAATAGAACATTCAGCCCCCAGTGACTTGGATATTAATACGTGCTAATGTCAAGGTTAAATAGAGCGAAAAAGATGGATGCATCCCCCCCCCATACACAAACACAAATATACACACATCTTTAAGTCGTTCGTGGCCTGGACTGCAATCAATAGTGAATTAAGGCCTGTGTGGGGTTTGAACCCGTGGCCCTGACTAAGATTGGGCATATTGGGCTCACAACCGGTGAGGGACAGTGTTTAGCCAAACCAGGTTATTAGAAATCAAGCCTGGACCATTTACTCATAGGACTTACTGGGAAGTCGCATTCTTCAGTTCTAATTAATTTTGATAAAAATGCATTAAAGAATTAAGTTAATTTACCTGCTCAATGGCTTCGGCTTTCCCCTCTTCCATATTGCGGCGACGATTGCCATGACAACGGTCGATAGTGACAACAATTGAAAAGCCGTGAGTTCCAACATGGCGGATGTTTTACTGATAAACTGTTGATATAATATAGATAAATTGCATAAAAAAATCTGACAGGATATTTTTGTATATGCTAAAGCAAAGAGAAAGCGTTGTAAATTGGGGTGGGGTGGGACAGACGACATCCAGTAAAAGTCTTCATGTACTCTTTGCTAGTCTTAGTTCACTAGCTAGTCAGTGCACTATTTGCAATGCAAATCAAGGAATGTGCTTGGAGTGTACCGGAAGTTATTGGAGCAGTTGTTTGAACCAAGCTATATTTAAACTTTCTAGTTGTTTAAACGCTATTTTTTGTAACAAGAAACACGTTTCATTTAGTCGTAAATTTCTCTGATAAAAGTGTCACTTTCAATGAATGTTAAAGCGAACAAGAGTGCGACCGATGACTCAAAAAAAAAAGTAAGTACTGGTAGCCCTGGTCAGCATGGTCATCATGGTACTAGTTGTAAGCAGGGCTGCTGTAAATTTAAAAAAAAAGTGCAACCCGACCACGCCAGGAGCCAATGAAATTAGAGCCCCCCTTCCCCTCATCCACCGGCTACAGTAATATGTTATTGAATTACGTAATAGTTGGTGCCCGGGTTTTGTTCAGAGTGGCCCCCTGTAGGTAGAAGGGGTTGTCAACGGGTAGAGGGGATAAGATTAGCTGGAGGGCAACCCTCTTTGATTGCCTGGAAAGGGGTGTCAAATAATGCCCAGGTGTTCGGTGATGCAACAAATTGAAATACTTATTGATAGACATTTAATCTCATGGTTCTGTTCGCTAACAATTTTTTTTTCTTCTTTTCGTTGTACCTGCACCTGTTGTTAACATATCTGATAAACCCGGACATCAGACGCAGCATTCCCCCCTCCCCCCCCTCCCCTCCCCGTTTTCTCTTTGAAGTGTGCCGAATGCCCAAACAGTGACGTTCTATGCATGAGATGATAAACAAGCTGTTCTAGTTAGTTGTTATTTTCGTTTAAATTTAATGACCTATTAAAACAAAAAAAAAAAATATCCATACAACGCAGACCGCTCAAATCAAAGAAACCTACAAAATGTAATTGAGTTGGGCGGGCGGGAGGGAGCCCCATCTTTCACAAAAGCAACAATATTCAAATATCTTACCACCCACCCTGATTGTGACGATATAGCTGCATCATACTTCATCGATTTTAAATATGCAGAACAGGTTAGGTGTTTTTATTTCTAAGAGTGGAGTTCATGAGCTACTAAAACAATATATGGGGGGGGGGGGCAGTGCCGAACCTAGGGATTTGGGGGCCCGGGGGCTTGGCCTATTTGGAGCCCTTGCATTTTGGCATTCGACACCATGACATGAGATAATGTACTTAATGTTTAAAATAAAAAAAAAACATTCTGGGGCCCCCAAGTTGGGGCCCAGGGGAACTTTCGAAATTTGAACCCCCACCCAAGGTAGGCCTCTGCCGGCCTCACATTCTATCTGTTCTTAAAACCCAACTTTACACTTTATTAGCCAAGTCTTTTTAGCTGATGATCTGAAAACGTGAATTTCATCAATCTAGCTCTAAATGACCATGTTACTAACGAAATAATTGACATACCAGACATCTCAGAAGTAACGCGTTTCTTAAAAAAGAAAAAAAAATACACGTTTTATGGAGTGACTTTAAGTCTAAGAGTGACTTTACATGTGTAAGAGTGACTTTATATGTGTAAGAGTGACTTTATATGTGTAAGAGTGACTTTATATGTGTAAGAGTAACTTTATATTGTAAGAGTGACTTTATATGTGTAAGAGTAACTTTATATGTGTAAGAGTAACTTTATATGTGTAAGAGTAACTTTATATGTGTAAGGGTAACTTTAAAAGTCTAAAAGTGACTATACAAGTCTAAACAGTTTTAAGAGTGATTTTTACCAGTCTTAAAAGTTTTAAGAGGCATGTACTGTACCTTTAATTGCTTCTTAACTATGATCCACACTTTAAATTTCGTGAATGTAAAATGAACACCCTGATACTACAAGTCCTTTCCCAGCGTCAACAACTCACAGAGCAACCAGAACACTTGACTGACTGACTGTACTGTACACTATGTTCGTTCTTTTCTTTCACTGCACGATTGTTTTGATTTGACCTGACTTGTCGAGTAAAACTCGTGCTATCCAGTCTTTATATAACATCGCCAAGTCTTAAGTGGGAACAAAACACACACACACACACACACTCACACGCTTAAGTATTTTAATAGTGTCGTATACTTCGGCCTACAAAAGATTTAGGAATTTTTTTTTCTCTTCCTTACGTATAACATGCACCTCGCCGAAACTCTCACCGAAGCTAAAAATAGATTCCGTTACGATGATCCTTATCGGCCTCGGGGAGTTTTTACATTCATAACCAAAAACCGCCCGTTACGCACAAAATGTGGGAATGTAGTAGTGAATGGTTTAAGTTGTTTACCACACCCCTAGGGGCAGCTTACACCAGGTTAGAAGGATATGTTATAAATCGTCAACTTTTTTTTTATAAATGAGGGTGTATTGCTCGAGATGATCTTGAAACTAGCCATTATTAGAATTTTTTTTTTGAGCGCAAAGGGTGGACTCTCAAAATGATTGCCCCCCCCCCCTTTTCCGTAGAATCAAAGGTTGGCCGATGACACCCCGTGGGTGGTGGTATAATTAAGTGCTGCCCTAGTTGAGCATCGCCCCCCCCCAATCCCGTTTCGTCACTGAATCTATTCATATGATTCACTCGCGCCAGTGGAATACAGACCCGTTTTACCTTTTGTATGGGCCCGTGGGTAAACCAATGTTCCTGGGGGCCACTCTACGACAAACTCATAAAAAATAATGAAATGTAGAAGATCAGTTAGAATTGGGACCCCCTAGAACCGACTCACGGGACTCAATCATATAAACAGCAAAGGCGTGCATTATTTGCCTCAAGCACTTGGTTGGATTAAGGGGGGGGGGTCGGTGTAAGGGAGGGGGCGCTTGGGGGGGTAGGGGTCCTTTACACAGTGGCGTAGCGAGCTTAACTCGCGCCCGGGGTACAATACCTTTTTAGCGCCCTCCTCCCCCCTCCCTCATTCGAAAACCATATAATGTTATATGTAAAATATACCATTTGGCACCCGTTTATCAGTTGCGCCCGGGGCATGATGCCCACCCTCGCTACGCCACTGCCTTTACAATCATTTGAATGATTGCGGCAATTTCACTGAGTATTTACAACGCATAAACAGCCTTTAGATACCCAAGGAAAAATTCTGCAAGAGTGAATGCATTCCTTTCATTCATATTTTTAACTATTACTATCCTTTATTTTTTTACTTTATTATTCACTTCAAAACTTCACCATCAACGTACTAGTCAACCAATCAAAATGTTCCCGATGAATCACTGTCGCAGTAATATATGGCAATTAAATCCAACGATACGATTTTTTTTTAAGGAGTAATAGAGTGGATACGGAAAGGAGTTAGTTAACGGATAGTTAACTAAAATCAAAAAACAACAAACACCACTGTGTCAGCGTGTGTCCTAGCTACCACTCATTCACTAAGCGGGCTACACTTCAAATTGTTATTATGGAAATTTTTTTACTGCTTTACATCAACCGGAGGTTTGGAGATTTCTTTGGGTCAGCTCTATGATCCGTGACCATGACTAAGTTGGAATTAAAAAAAAACAAACTTTTTTCTGGTCATGTCGACTGAATAATAAAAACAAGCAATTAAGCCTGTTCCATTCTGGACACAGGACGTGTTAGCGCATTTTCTTGTTATGTATCAGTACGTTTGTTACTTTCAGTAAATATTTGTAAATTTTGGAAATGTTTATAAATTCAATTGTGTAATGCATATATCTGTAAAAAAATATTATAAAGACGTTTCTTTATATTTGAAAAAAAATTATTTTCTCTTAAATCTAACTACAAGTGGTTTGTGGTTACTGAAATAGGACTCATAATTGAAAACATTCGAAATTATAGTCATTTAATCGTCCGAAAACTCCGTCAATTGTTGCATAGCTCTGATACTTTCAATTAAACTCAGAACACAAGCTTACTATTTCATTTGATGAGTTTCTTAATAAATCTTGGTGAAACTACGTGCTGCAGTATTTCGCACCAAATGAATGGGTTATTGAACGTACAAGGTGTATATATAATATATAAGCCCCTTAGGAGCCCTGAAACCCGGCCCTCAGAGGTCCTATCGCGAAAAGAACTTTTGATGTACACATGGCAGGCCAAGACCTACAAAATGATATATACATCATGGGTCTAGGACTTATGGTTGTTGAGATATAGGCGCTCTTTATTAATATAGCTTATATAGCAAAAAACGGTACTAAGCCCCCTTTTACGGCCCTGAGAGGTCAGATCGCGAAATGGAAAAAGTCATTTCTTGGCAGGCCAAGACCTACAAAATGATATATACATCATGGGTCTAGGACTTATGGTTGTTGAGATCTAGGGTGATGACGGACAGACAGACAGACAAAACGGGGACAATGCTCTAAATGCTCTAAAAAAAAAGTTCCGTCCAATAATATATTAGCCAATGATTGAATCTTTTTTAGGGCATTCTAAAAATAGAACAAACACGCCTTTCATTAAGGTTAAGCTACTGTAAGTTGTTTTTTTTTTTTTGAAGTATGACGCATTTCCGGATTTCTCTATTTATTTATTTTTACAGCGTGTTTCCTTTTCCCTCCTGCTCGCTTTGATCCACCACAGACGTGCATAGAAACATTAACAATTTTCATTTGCAAAACACAATAAACATGGGTGTAAGTTTCTTTGATGCATTGGTTATTTATCTGAACTGGAGGTTTCAATATTTTTTTTTTCTGTCCATGTGAATTTATTGTAGTTGTGTGTGGGTTGCTATGAGAACTTAACAGCTGGATTAGACAAGGTCAATTTAATTTTACTTAAAGCCTGGCATTAAATGTATGTGTGAAAATGGGTACAGAACAGAAATCGCTTACAAATGCTTGAAACATAAATAAGTTTAATCTACCGCCTGCCTCCCGGATACGAACCTTTCTTTTTTTTTTGTTTGTCAGATGCCTTAAATCAATGCTCTATTTATTTATTTATTTATTTTAGTCTCATTTGAATACGACAGACAGGGAAGGGGAGGTAAGTGCACTTGATGATCTGATCGATAGGCCCACCACAAGCCCATGAAAGAGGATCATGATGAAATATTTCTCACAGAGAGAGAGAGAGAGAGAGAGAGAGAGAGAGAGAGAGAGAGACCTGTTCTTACAGATAGACCGGTGTTGCCACGAAGTTTTTTGGCGGGAGTACGCGCTGAACCGGGTTGAGAACATGCATGGGTAAACATACACAGCTTAAAGCGAAAAAATAAAAAAAATGAAGTGAGGGGAAAACCATAGTAAAACCATAACAGTAAAAGCAATTTGAAATTTTATGTTTTTTTTTTGTTTTTTTTACAATGTGTACTCAGTATTAAGAAAAAACACTAGGGGGTACACAGATGTGAAAAAATTTGGGAACCACTGCGATAGACAACCCTTTAAGGGTGCCCCATGTTGGGGCAATTATTTTAGCGTTAACCAAAATACAAATTTGAATTGTAATCTTTTACTGTTATTTTTGTAAGGTTAAAAATTCTGAACCGAATCACTACTCACTATGGTTTACTAGTTTACTGTTCATTAGTTTACTGTTTAGTTTGCTGTTTACTGTCTACTACTTTACTGTTTACTTTGTTCACTGTTTAGTTTGTTGTTTACTACTTCACTGTTTATTAGTTTACTGTTTAGTTTGTTGTTTACTGTCTACTACTTTACTGTTTATTATTTTACTGTTTATTTGTTTACTGTTTATTTTGTTGTTTACTGTCTACTACTTTACTGTTTATTATTTTACTGTTTATTTGTTTACTGTTTAGTTTGTTGTTTACTGTTTACTACTTTATTTTTTTTAGTATTCGGGGCGTCCCCTAAAAGTATCACAATTGATAGAATTGGTACTTCAGGCAGCCATTGTGTAATTGAGGGTAAGGGGCAGGCGGCAGCCATTGTGTAATGGAGGGGAAGGGGGCAGCCATTGTGTAATGGAGGGGAAAGGGGGCGGGCATTGAGTAATGGTGTGTAAGGGGCAGCCATTGTGTAATGGTGGGTAAGGGGGCGGGCATTGTATAATGGTGTGTAAGGGGCAGCCATTGTGTAATGGTGGGTAAAGGGGCAGCCATTGTGTAATTGAGGGTAAGGGGCAGCCATTATGTAATGGAGGGGAAGGGGGCAGCCATTGTGTAATGGTGTATAAGGGGCAGCCATTGTGTAATTGAGGGTAAGGGGGCAGCCATTGTGTAATGGTGTATAAGGGGCAGCCATTGTGTAATGGAGGGGAAAGGGGGCGGACATTGAGTAATGATGTGTAAGGGGCAGCCATTGTGTAATGGTGGGTAAGGGGGCAGCCATTGTGTAATGGTGTATAATGGGCAGCCATTGTGTAATGGTGGAGAAGGGGCGGCCATCGTGTAAATGAGGGGAAGGGGCAGCCATTGTGTAATGGTGTGTAAGGGGCAATCATTGTGTAATGGAGAGGAAGAGGCAGCCATCGTGTAAGAGTTTGGCGGGAGTACGCGAAGCCCCTGACTGAGAACATCCGGTAAAAATGCACGGTTCAAGTCCAGCAATGAAATGAGCGCAAACAATGACCTAAGAAGGTACATAGTTACTACATAGTATTACGAGAATCAAAAAAGGGTTACACAGATGTCTCGAGTTTGGGAAACACTGAGACAAACCTACAGTTTCAATTGAATCGTTGTGATGATTGTTTTACATAACTTGATTTTTTTTTTCATTAAGTGTTTTTACAATGTGTCAATGTGTATGGGTCATTGATGAACTAAAGTTACACTTTCAAACCTTTCTCGCCCACGAAAAGATATACACAAAGAATGTTTACTTGTTGTTATCGCCCTCTACCCGCCATTGTTCAGGTCGGATTAGATGGACGTGGGAGTACCTGTCAAACGCCCCATCAAGTGCCGTCCCTACTACACACCTCAAGCAATGTGGGAGTAGGGGGCACCTTTATTCCCGCCCCCACACCTACTTAAGGCGTGATCGATGATCATGGATTGAAGAGGAGGGAGACTATGTAGGAGTTGCGAGAGAGATAGAGAGGGAGGAGAGAGAGATAGTGATATATATATATATATATATATATATATATATATATATATATATAGAGAGAGAGAGAGAGAGAGAGAGGGAGGGAGGGAGGGGGGAAGCGAGAGAGAGGGAGAAAGAGAGAAATTGAGAGAGAGAATTTGAGAGAGAGAGAGACCGAGAGAGAGAGAGAGGAGAGCGAGAAAGAGAGATTAAGAGAGAGAGATTTAGAGAGAGAGAGAGAGAGAGAAAGCGAGAAAGGGAGAAGAGAGATTGAGAGAGAGAGAAAGAGAAAGAGGGAGGGAGAGCGAGAAAGAGAGAGAGATTGAGAGAGAGAGAGAGAGAGAGAGAGAGAGGGAGAGATTGAGAGAGACACAGATAGAGAGAGGGGGAGAGGGAGATAGAGAGATAGAGAGAGAGCGCAATTGGAATTTTTATACACATGTATATGTTTGCATGATTTCTTTATTTTGTTTGTGAACATTTTCTTTCCGTTGTACTTGAACAGGGTCACATCCAACATCCAGCAAGTTCAGTGTGCTAGTAATGTTTGGGCCTTTTTTCCGCACTCAATAAAACCAATTCATTAAAATCACGGAATTATATTAACGTCACATAAAGTTGTTTTTAGATGACCTGCGTCAATATCAATTCTTTAGAGGAAGTTGTCATTAACTTTTTTTTGTGAAGTTTCAGTGTGGCCATTCCATTAATATCCCTAAATGGCGTCATCAAAATTGTAGTTAATCAATAGTAATGAACTTCAAAAAGTCGTGTGGAAAAATAAACAAGGAAGAACCCACAGATTGAAGAACCGAAGCAAATATATAATACGGAAGAACCACAATTGATTGGACTATATATAATGTGTGTGTGTTCGTGTGTGTGTGTGTAAGTGAGTGTGTGTGTATGTGTGGGAAGAAGAGGTAATCTCTTTAAAACAGATAAATTCAAAGACTGAATAACTGCCGAGTAAATAATACTGCATACACACATACATACACACACACACAAAAACATACACGCACACAAACATACAGATACACAAATAATAGAAATAATAAACCAGCTCAGGTTTTTTTTTTTTGGGGGGGAGGAGGGCCCCAGGTTAAGGTATATTTTCAGGGGCGTAGGCAAAGTTACTTTTTTAGGGGGGACGAGGCATAATTGCTGTCAAGGCCAACACTTGCTAATCTTTGGACCCTATTAATCTTTGACAAATAAAGGGATTGTGTGGTTGGCACAACGCCCAGCCGCCTTTACTTCCCCAACTTAAGTCAGGAATCTGTTTAAAGCTGGATGGACTTGTTGGACGTAAACCAACAATCAAGGGCCTGCCATTACCTGAAACTCACTCATTCATACCTGTTATGAATAGTAAACTAATACATATTAAACTATTAAACAGTAAACTAATAAACAGTAAAGTAGTAAACAACAAACTAAACAGTAAACAAAGTAAAGTAGTAAACAGTAAACAACAAACTAAACAGTAAAATAATAAACAGTAAAGTAGTAGACAGTAAACAACAAACTAAACAGTAAACTAATAAACAGTAAAGTAGTAGACAGTAAACAACAAACTAAACAGTAAACAAAGTAAACAGTAAAGTAGTAGACAGTAAACAACAAACTAAACAGTAAACTAATGAACAGTAAACTAGTAAACCATATTGAGTAGTGATTCGGTTCAGGATTTTTAACCTTACAAAAACAACAGTAAAAGATTACAATTCAAATTTGTATTTTGGTTAACGCTAAAATAATTGCCCCAACATGGGGCACCCTTAAAGGGTTGTCTATCGCAGTGGTTCCCAAATTTTTTCACATCTGTGTACCCCCTAGTGTTTTTTCTTAATACTGAGTACACATTGTAAAAAAAAAAAAACATAAAATTTCAAATTGCTTTTACTGCTATGGTTTTACTATGGTTTTCCCCTCATTTCATTTTTTTTATTTTTTCGCTTTAAGCTGTGTATGTTTACCCATGCATGTTCTCAACCCGGTTCATCACCCTAGATCTCAACAACCATAAGTCCTAGACCCATGATGTATATATCATTTTGTAGGTCTTGGCCTGCCAAGAAATGACTTTTTCCATTTCGCGATCTGACCTCTCAGGGCCGTAAAAGGGGGCTTAGTACCGTTTTTTTGCTATATAAGCTATATTAATAAAGAGCGCCTATATCTCAACAACCATAAGTCCTAGACCCATGATGTATATATCATTTTGTAGGTCTTGGCCTGCCATGTGTACATCATTTCGCGATAGGACCTCTGAGGGCCGGGCTTCAGGGCTCCTAAGGGGCTTATATATTATATATACACCTTGTTCGTTCAATAACCCATTCATTTGGTGCGAAATACTGCAGCACGTAGTTTCACCAAGATTTATTAAGAAACTCATCAAATGAAATAGTAAGCTTGTGTTCTGAGTTTAATTGAAAGTATCAGAGCTATGCAACAATTGACGGAGTTTTCGGACGATTAAATGACTATAATTTCGAATGTTTTCAATTATGAGTCCTATTTCAGTAACCACAAACCACTTGTAGTTAGATTTAAGAGAAAATAATTTTTTTTCAAATATAAAGAAACGTCTTTATAATATTTTTTTACAGATATACGCATTACAAAATTGAATTTATAAACATTTCCAAAATTTACAAATGTTTACTGAAAGTAACATACGTACTGATACATAACAAGAAAATGCGCTAACACGTCCTGTGTCCAGAATGGAACAGGCTTAATTGCTTGTTTTACTTTTTCAAAATGCTAAACCCACATATCTGCATAATTTTAAAAATGTCTACAGAGGTAGAAATTCTCCGCGTGAAATTTAAAAAAAAGACTGTGTAATGATAAAACAGTGCTTAATACAAATACAGATTTTTAGAGCATTTTCGAAAAAAAAATGCTCTATCGTCCCCGTTTTGTCTGTCTGTCTGTCTGTCTGTCTGTCTGTCCGTCATCACCCTAGATCTCAACAACCATAAGTCCTAGACCCATGATGTATATATCATTTTGTAGATTTGGCCTGCCAAGTAAACACCTTGGTCCATTTCGCGATCTGACCTCTGAGGGCCGAAAAAGGGGGCGTATTAAGTACCGTTTTTTATTATATAAGCTATATTACCAAAGGAGCGCCCTATATCTCAACAACCATAAGTCCTAGACCCATGATGTATATATCATTTTGTAGGTCTTGGCCTGCCAAGTGTACATCAAAAGTCTATTTCGCGATCTGACCTCTCAGGGTCGAATATAAGAGTTCTTTTAGGTACCGTTTTTGCTTATATTTTAAATATAAATAGTAAAAGCTAATCAAAGGGGCATAATCATTATTTATTTTTGTAACAGTTATTCTACATGATTACTTCCCTCTCTATTTATCAAAATCCATACATGTGGAGCAAAAATCTATGGCTGTAACCCGGAAAAAAAATACGGATTTCGTCCGGCGTAACCGTAGCCACTGCTTACAAGAAAATGCTCTAAAATGTCCTTTGTCCGAAATGGAAAAGACTTAAATTGCTTGTTTTTCTTTAAAAGCAATCACTTGACCAGTGGCGGCCTTGGAGGTTGGCAACCACCTAATCCCGCGCGACTGAAAGGGGCCCCGTTATTGAACGTTCTTTTATCAGCTAAATGTGATAAAATAAACACAGCTATCTGTTTGCTCAAATTGGACGAATGACACAAAGTGGCCTCTTATGACACTCTTCCTGGGCCCTATATATAACAATCTTCCTAGGCCCCCCACAAATAACACTCTTCCTAGGCCCCCCACAAATGACACTCTTCCTAGCCCCCCACAAATGACACTCTTCCTAGGCCCCAATATGACACCCTTCCTAGGCCCCACTTATGACACTCTTCCTAGGCCCCTCACAAATGACACTCTTCCTAGGCTCCACTTATGACACCCTTCCTAGGCCCCACCTATGACACTCTTCCTAGGCCCAACATATGTCACTCTTCCTAGGCCCCCACATGTGACACTCTTCCTAGGCCTGGGTTAGATTATCGGTGAGAACCAAGGCAATTTGTCCAGGTCTGTTGAAAGTTAGTTAAATCCCCTCAGGTCCACCCATCCTTAAATGGGTACTTGACTTAAATTGGTGGTGTGGGGGGCCCTGTATTTAAAAAAAAAATTAGTAAGGTTCCTTTGTTACCCACACACGATAACGGGGCAAAGTATTCCGGCTTGCTAGCATGTAAAGACGGCCATGGACGAAAATCGAACCTCCAGCCATCACAAGGTCGCGCGTGTTCTTGTCCCCGGCGACACAGAGTTTACTAAATTTGACGTCTCTGCCTTACTATGAGATATCATATGAGGAGGGGGAAGGATCTTACGTAGACAACCCTTGACGTAACAAGAACCGGAAGATTATTCCGGGGCGTTTCGGCTCAAATAAATCACACCTCGTGCCCCTCAGATTGTCGCGTGCATTCAACGATCACCGAGGATTAGCATGTGCTAATATAAACTCAAATAGAAAGGCTGAAGTTTAAAAAGTGTGTACATAGTACGGAAGTCGAGATTTTTTCAAATAAAAGACACACGGGGGTGGGTGAAAGAACCATAGATGTGCCTATAAAGCTGAAAGTATAAAAGGTTAAGAGAGAGAGAGAGAGAGAGAGAGAGAGACGAGAGAGAGAGAGAGAGAGAGAGAGAGAGAGAGAGAGAGAGAGAGGCTCATTATTACCAAAGTTGACCTAGTCTAGACTATCGAATGTACATACAAGTCACACCACACCCCAACTCCACACTGTTAACGTATGTTTGACACGCTCCACCCCGCTCCTTATATAGCAAATCTTCGACTCTTGACGACATCATATGACGTCGGCTTTGACGGGAACAGAGAGATTCCACGCTGAACTACCCCCCCCCCCCTAATGCCTTTGTAAAAAAATTACAGTGGTTCTTACTTGGTGAGACATGTACCTGGGGGGTGGGGGTGGTCCTTTTTTAAATACAAAAAAAAAAAAATAAGATTCAAAGTTTTTTTGTTGCAAATATGTTAGGTTACAAAAAAGAAACAACTAAAACCAATGGTTAATTCTCTAACCGTTAGTTAAGTCGGTAAAAGTGTTACATCTACCCGTCTACCTATTTTTTTTTTGACATATGCTAGCAAAGACGACCTTACGGACTGCGGGGCCCAATTTAATGTATAGATAGATAGAGATATTAAATATATATATATATATATATATATATATATATATATTGATATACAGCAATATATCTATGTACAACACTGTATTACGGTATATTACAGTGTGGAGAAATAATATAGTCTAAGTTTGATGACGCAATTCGCTAGGCTCCGCCCACCGCAGTATCTATGGCGTCATTCCGCCATCTTGAGTGTAAATATTGGGAGCTTTAGTGTATACGTCATTTGGTACAAATGACGTATATTAACTGACAGTTGGGAGCACATGCTTTGTTTTATAATCAGTCGAGCTCTGTGCATCATAGGATGCGGATGCATGTTCTAGCAGAGTCTAGCTTTGGGCATCGATGTAGATGGATGCATATTTACAGTTTGCTATTGTACTCCTCCTGGATCTACCTTTATGTCAGTTCATGTTCAAGTATTAAATGATTGTTTGATGTTACTTCACTGGAGTTAACTTCGTGATTTGTGTTGTCTGATTTATTACACCTTCTACAAGCATCATCATTAAAAGGATCCGTAACATATAGCAAATAGCAGAATAGCAGTGTATCGCAGTGTATAGCAGTATTTAACTGTGTTAGATGTTCTTTATATATGGTGAGAAGTAGATGGCTATATGTAACAGTTTCTAGCAGTACATAGCTGTGGATAGCTGAATATATGTGTATACAACAGTGCATCTCAGTGTATAGCATGATGTAGAAATCACTTTTAGTGTACAGCAATATAGCAATGTATAGTTGTATATACCAGTAAACCCGTCGAATACTAACTTGCTTCTGGCAACACACACACACACACACATATATCGGTCAAATTGTTTACTCATACATGAAATATTTCAAGACAGTGCTCACTAACATCCATTTACAAGATCACTTGCATCTAAAAAAATAACTACAAACGTTGTACATGTACTACACTTTGTCAAACTATATACACAGACCTTGTACATGTTCTACACTTTGTCAAACTACATACACAAACCTTGTACGTGTTCTACACTTTGTCGAACTATACACACAAACCTTGTAATGTTCTACACTTTGTCAAACTATCTACACAGACCTTGTACATGTTCTACACTTTGTCAAACTTGATACACAAACCTTGTACATGTTCTACACTTTGTGAAACTATATTCACAAACGTTGTGCATGTTCTACACTGTGTCAAACTACATACACAAAATTATAGCAGGCCGAGAACAGTCACTGTTTATACAAACAAAACAATTGTTCCCTGGTCTCTGTTTCTCTCTAAAACTGTTTATACAAACAAAACAATTGTTCCCTGGTCTCTGTTTCTCTCTAAAACTGTTTATACAAGGCTTCAATGTATTTAGGGATTTTTTTTTTAATTTCCACGGAAAAAAAAAAGGATGAAAATAAAATTGCTGCCTTTGATACGGTAAATTTATTTCATGTAACCGTGCACTACATAGAGGTTGCTCCTCCTACACCCACACCCCTTCTGGTATAACTCAACACTTCTTGGCACAATATCTTTTTTCCATATCTGATAGAAAACAAAACAAAAAAAAATTGGTGACTCTGGTTTATTACAGATTTAGAACCTTTGCAATTTGAAATCCACCTCGCGTAGGGAGAAAAAGAATAATTAAAAAAAAAATGGAATCCACTGTAACGTTACACATGTCACGTGACATTTGTCCGAAAGGTGAAACAGACAATTAATTTTTATTGGGTAAAAAGTAGCGGGAAGGGTGGGGGGGGGGAGAGAATGGTGTCGGATTACTTTCTTATCAAATGCATAGTTTATGTAAAGTACGAATTGAAACAAAATTAAAGTTTCTTTTTTTTTTTTTAAAGTTGCTTTATGAATAATTCATTTGAAAGTTATTAAAGTCGAGTGTTGAATGGCCACGGCAGACCATCACTAACGGCTATGGTGGGGATAAAAGAAGGGCACCTACAAAACAGTTTCATGGGTGGTTTAGTTTATAAAAGAGATTTCAGCTAATCCCTATTATAGTGACTTCACAGACACTAGTGCCCGGATTAGCCTTGTAGCAGAAGTGGCATATGCTCTTCGGCACCGTACTTCTGTGGCCACCGCGAATAGAGTGCACAATTTTAAGCTAGTCATCACACAAAACCTACGGGCCTCTTCTCAACATTAGCTACAGGCCCCCGTGGTCTTCTGGTGCGCTCAGCGTATATATCAGAAAACATTTAGCTTGTACATTTTGTTATCCTTAATTAAGTACATAATCGTCTAACCCGTGTGTCTCCCTCGTGTAGTTTTCATATCGTGCGGTGGTGTAAGCGTTGTAACCGTGTGTCTCTCTCGCATGTAGTTTTCATTTCATATTGTGTTCATGGCAATAAAAGCCAAATGTTATTTTCTATTACAATATTTCATACATTTCTTTGTTATTTATGTTCATATCGTATTCTGTTCATGGCAATAAAGGCAACATGTTCTTTTCTACTGCAGTATTTCGTATATTTCTTTGTTATCTCTTCTGTCGGATTTCGTTCAGCTAGCTTCAGCAGGCATTTCCACTAGTTATCATATAAAATGTTGGGCCTCCTCGTAAAATTTTGCTACGGGCCCCGCGCTTTTGGGGGCACCCGTGCCTAGAGAAGAAAATGCTGAGCGTGCAAGTTTGTTCTATTAACATCTAAAACCTAGGGGGCATACTGGCAATATTAGATAAGCACGCCCCTCGCTGGATTGATCCTCCTCTGTAGGAGACACTGCGAAGGAATTAATGAGCGCACCTGGGGGACTCGGACCAGGACCGGAGCCTTTCATTTGAATATGCAAATTTAAAATTTGGCGACACCAGGGGGTCTCCCTACATCCACAAAGCCCTATCATCAGATTTCCATGTCTTATCTGATGGCCATCTATCCTAAAATGACGAGCTGTGATCTCTAAGCAATGAGAATACATTAATTACATCAAGCGTTCATAATATTCAGAGCGTATCCTGTATGCATATCAAGACAACCTGACCTCTTCAGGTAATTTGATCTCCACCTCCAAAGCAGAACCGTCTCTATGTCTTCGGTGGGTGTGGTGGTGGTGGGTGTTGTGGGGGAGGGGAGATGAGTTTCTTTTAAATAGACTATGAGAACCCTTGGCAGAGATATTAATTATCAGATTTAAAAAAAAAAAGGAACTGGTAGTGAAAAGTTGCCTTAGGGAGTTGGCCTAGTTTACTTGTTTTGAACAAAAAAAAATAATTATCTCGTTCGACCCAGCCGCACAGCTGTAATGTCTTTATAACATCTAGCACCGCCCTCCTTCATGCCAGTCCATTGTAACTTGAGTTGTTTGTGCATGACGTGTGCTCTCCATACATACACACACACACCCTCTCTCCCAGCGTCCCCCTAAATACAGTTTAAGCCTCGTTAGCCAGTTTGAAAATAAATAAATAAAAGGATTAGACATCTGTACATAAATTAAACCAGCATCCCTGGTGAACAGTTAAAAATAACTTCACTCAAAATTTAAAATAAAAAAACAAGCAATTAAGCCTGTTCCATTCTGGACACAGGACGTGTTAGCGCATTTTCTTGTTATGTATCAGTACGTTTGTTAGCTTTCAGTAAATATTTGTAAATTTTGGAAATGTTTATAAATTCAATTGTGTAATGCATATATCTGTAAAAAAAATATTATAAAGACGTTTCTTTATATTTGAAAAAAAACATTTTCTCTTAAATCTAACTACAAGTGGTTTGTGGTTACTGAAATAGGACTCATAATTGAAAACATTCGAAATTATAGTCATTTAATCGTCCGAAAACTCCGTCAATTGTTGCATAGCTCTGATACTTTCAATTAAACTCAGAACACAAGCTTACTATTTCATTTGATGAGTTTCTTAATAAATCTTGGTGAAACTACGTGCTGCAGTATTTCGCACCAAATGAATGGGTTATTGAACGTACAAGGTGTATATATAATATATAAGCCCCTTAGGAGCCCTGAAACCCGGCCCTCAGAGGTCCTATCGCGAAAAGAACTTTTGATGTACACATGGCAGGCCAAGACCTACAAAATGATATATACATCATGGGTCTAGGACTTATGGTTGTTGAGATCTAGGGTGATGACAGACAGACAGACAGACAGACAAAACGGGGACAATAGAGCATTTTTTTTCGAAAATGCTTTAATAATGAGGAAATGTTCAATTGAACAAATCTGGACGGTTTTAGTCAATTATATTAAACACATACACATTATGAGGAAATGTTCAACTGGACAAATCTGGGCGGTTTTAGTCAATTCTGTTAAACACATACACATTATGAGGAAATGTTCAACTGGACAAATCTGGGCGGTTTTAGTGAATTCTATTAAACACATACACATTATGAGGAAATGTTCAACTGGACAAATCTGGGCGGTTTTAGTCAATTCTATTAAACACATACACATTATGAAGAAATGTTCAACTGGACAAATCTGGGCGGTTTTAGTCAATTCTATTAAACATATACACATTATGAGGAAATGTTCAACTGGACAAATCTGGGCGGTTTTAGTCAATTCTATTAAACACATACACATTATGAGGAAATGTTCAATTGAACAAATCTGGACGGTTTTAGTCAATTCTATTAAACACATACACACATTATGAGGAAATGTTGAACTAGACAAATCTGGGCGGTTTTAGTCAGTTCTATTAAACGCATACACACATTATGAGGACATGTTCAATTGAACAAATCTGGACGGTTTTAGTCAATTCTATTAAACTTTTAAAAAGTAGCGTGAATCACGATTTCATTCATAACTGTTGTCTGAAATGTAATCGGTATGTGGTTCGAGCAGTTCTTAGATCTTTGAAGGGCCCTTGGCAAAGACTTCCACAGATGCATGGGGGCCCTAGACAAAGACTTCCGGAGATATTTAATTTAGGGCCCCCTTGACAGAGAATTCCAGTCATTGTTGGGGGAGGGGGGCTTTAGGCAGAGACTTCCAGCGATATATGGGTGCCCTAGACAAAAGTACCTGCCCGGGCCCTCTAAGCACCAGATGGGAAATAAACTAATGCTGGGGAGGTCCCTATGACAGTGTCGGTCCGATGCGTTTGTCTCTCCATAAGAACACCCCGAATAGAATTGCTTATAGATCAATTTATCAATTCTTTTTTTTTTTTTAAATATATTTTTGAACATCAAACTGGTTTGATTTTAGAATTAAATTAATACAGCCTTTGAAGAATATCGTTTCAAATCTATTATTTTTAAAGAACATTGCGCTTTGTAATTGTATGAGAATCCCTGAAACGTTCTTTCTGGTCAAACAAACAACCAAAACGGGCAGGTAATGACAATTGACTATCTCAGTTGTTGTTTTTTTTTTAATTTTAAAACAAAATCTTTTTTTTAATCCATTGATTGCTTTAGAATTATTTTTAAAACTGAATTACTGTATTCGCGTTCAAAATTTTTTTTTAAAGATTTAAACAGTTCATTTTAAAGAAAAATAAATTCTTTCGCTAAAATACAATTTACCCAGATAAAATTTTGTTGAGATGGTGTTATTAACTGTGAAGTACATCGTTCACACAATAAAGTATTCAAATGCCTGACCTTTTGAAACAGATATGAACAGATTTGCACACATCTTCAACTAAAGAGTGAGAAAGTTCAAGAGTTTTTTTCCGGTATTGTAAAAAAAAATAAAATAAAATACAACAATGAGATCAACTTCAGGTCAAGTGACGACGCAACGAGTTGCAGGATCTCTAGGGAGCTGGTTCACACACATCCTGGATACACTCACCCTGCACCGGGCCAACCTCACCTATGTACCCACCCATAGCGCTTGCACGTCGGTGTAGTGACGTCACCGAAACTAGATGTCCATAAACAATAGGATTCACGTTTCAGTGCTATCCGCGATTAAAAACCATTTCAGCTGTGTTTATGTTTACAAAGTTTAACAGGATCCGGGTTGGTGTATAACATTGCCATATGTAAACATTCAGGAAAAAAAGGCAAAAATGTCTTTAAAAAAACGATGTATTACAAGATTTTGTAAGATTTAACTAATCATTATTATATATTTTTATTTACAAAATTAGTTTTATATTTAGGCCAACTTGTCTTAGACATGCGATATGACAAAGAAGTCGTAAGTAATGTTCCCATCGTCTAATAGGGATAATCACAGCCCAGCAGCGTGAAAATTCTTCAGCAGGGGGGCAGGCATTCTACAGCAGGGGGCCAGGCATTCTACAACAGTGGCCAGGCATTCTACAGCAGGGGGCCAGGCATTCTACAGCAGGGGGCCAGGCATTGTACAGAAGGGGGCCAGGCATTGTACAGCAGGGGGCCAGGCATTGTACAGCAGGGGACCAGGCAATCGCAGGTAATACATTTTACTAAGTAGAGCAAATAAGCAGAGGGGACCAAACAAAACGCAGGGGGGGTCCAGCTGCCCCCCCCCGCACGCTACGGGCCTGGCTAATCAGAACATCTGTATATACAACGATTGTCTGGTTACTACAGTGGAATTTACCTCCCCAACTTAAGTCAGGTACACTTTTTTACCAGGACTAGGAAAAAATGACATTGGCTCTCACCGATTATCGAACCCGGGACGCTCAGGTCGATAGTCTGGTATTTACACCACTCGGCCATCCGTCACACATCGTACACGTTCCCAAAACATATAGAAACTATTTCCCTAAATTAACTATAAAGCATGTAGCGGTTGTTTGAATGTGTGGATGGAGGAATGTGAGAGAGAGAGAGAGAGAGAGAGGGAGGGAGAGAGAGAGAAAGAGAGAGAGTGTGAGAGAGAGAGAGAGAGAGAGAGAGAGAGGGAGGGAGGGAGGGAGGGAGAGAGAGAGAAAGAGAGAGAGAGAGAGAGAGAGAGAGAGAGAGAGAGAGAGAGAGAGAGAGAGAGAGAGAGATAATATGGATCTGTATTTCCCAAAGGAATTTAAACAGGGCGACGATATAAAACAAAAAAAAAATACCGAATTTCGTTTGAGCTACAATATTATAAATGAATTGACCCTGGTTGCCGCTCAGTGACTGAATTTCGAACCCGGTCGGTTACATTTGTGCCACCCATCTATACATGACCGGTAGGACCCCCCCCCCTCTGCCGAGCTCGTATATCGTACTCTGGACACTTCCTATATTCACGACAAGACATTCACGCAAAGGTTGAAACTGAACTGCTCACACATTGCGCCATTCATCCACATGTTATATATATATATATATATATATATATATATATATATATATATATATATATATATATATATATATATATATATAAACATATCCGTTTGAATATCCAGTTCATCATAATGATTTCAGAGGCGGCTTCAGCAGTACTGCTGAATGTTGCGCCCGGGGGTGGGGGGTGTAGGGCAAGTGACCAATGCGGGAGCCCAGAACCGTAACTGTATTCTATGTATCTTATCAAAACGCTCCTCTCAAAAGGCCTTTTCTAGACGCGGGTCATGGGGAGTTAACACTAGTTTATGCCACATTGTTTACCTTCAGGGGAAAAAACCGCAGCACGGCTGACAAGGACATCATGAGTGGCCTCCCCCCTTGTATAAAATGCGTAGACTTGAACCAACTTTTAAAAAAATGTAACTTTTTAAAACCGATAGAAATGTTTAGTAAAACAAAAAAAACAAAAAAAAAAAAAAATTCCAACTTTCCCCATAAAACTTTTTTTTTAAAAAACCAAAAAAAAAAAAATAATAAAGGGGGAAAAAACCCCATTTTGTGTGTGTGTGTGAACTCCATTTATGAGATGTTTATCCCTTTGATCATATAAATCAGTATGGGGCATTTTTTTTTTTGCAGAATCCTTCTTCAATCCCCACCAGAACAGAGATAGTGATATGGCCATGGAGGCACCACGGGAGACATGGAGGGAACGTAAACCATGTCCAAAATAATTCCCTTGGCTCTACTCGAAGATCGAACCTGAATCCCTTAGTTTGACAATCGAGCGCTTTACCGCACGACCATCCACCCGTCAATGGCCTATAGACTTTTCCCTTTTAACTATCGAGCGCTTTACCACACGACCATCCGTCCGTCAATGGCCTATAGACTTCTCCCTTTTATTTTTCATATTATTTTTTTAACATATAGGTATAGAGAGTAGTGTTGTAGTCGTTCACAGAAATATTCTCGACGAAGGCGGACTTATGTCAGTGCAGGCCTCGAGCGCAGAAGAAAATTTTCTGGCCCTTTAGAAAAAGGGTCACACATCAAGGATTTAAAAAATTGGGTTCTATAGGGGGGGGGGGCTAAAATTATCCTGGGCCCTCCCCCCCCTTAAATCCGCCTTTGATTCTTAATCTATTGACCGTAAATTGAATTCTTTGCCGCGAGCCTCCTATAATTCGTGCGCCAACCCGCCAACCCGCAGACTGAATTGTCAATGCAACCATCCCTCAAACTGGTTTCCCGAGGATGGAGTGAGTGACCAGCTAACACGGTCAATGGACATCTTGTTAAAAAAAAACAATAACATTTTAAATCTACATCAAGTCTACATTCTGAAGTAAATTTTATCGTAGTCAGTGACGCAACCAGCAAAAAATGCTGGGGGGGGGGGGGGCTGACATATATAGAAAAAAGACAGTTTGACAGACTTTTTAGTAACTTTATATAGTAAAATATGTATTGATGATTTGGTCTAAGGGGGGGGGGGCTCAAGTCCCCCCTGTCCCCCCTCCCGGTTGCGCCACTGGGCGTAGTTTATTAGCTGACTCATTGGGTCGTACGTCACTGTGACCAGCCATCATAACCAACAGTTGTTTTTTTTTTGTCCTTTTCTTTCTATTGCCTGGCAATATATTATTGCCGAAAGGGCAACGTGAGTTCTATCCCTATGCGTGACGTATGACGTGGCGCATCGAGAGCTCTTTTTGTTTTGTTTTGCCTATGAATTATTGATGCACGACATTCTCGTTGCGCGCAGTGGAACTCTCAATAAACAAAAAGCAGTCCCGCTGTCCGGCGACATTATTCGATAGCCATTGGCTAGAATCTGCTGGTTTGTTAACATGGGGGCATTTTGGATATTGACAGTAGAACATTTTTGTCTCATTGAAGAGAACTAATAATTTGTTATAAGCTTTTACTTTAGTTTCACTTTTTTTGTGTGGGTCATAACTCAGTTATGTACCTGTTCCACTTTAGCGAGAAAGCAAAGTTGGAACGAACTCAATACATGTAGCTTACATATTTTTTTATAATTTCGAGTCCTTGAAATATATTTCTGTATAAATACGCAGAGAATAACCTTTTAGTAATTCTGACAGTGGACTAAAGTTAGCATTGAAATTATAATGCACACAAAAATATATGCGCTAAATAGTGAATCTTCATTTAATCTAATACAGACTTGCCAAAAGTAGGCGGAAGTGTTAAAAAAATATCAAGTTTTATTATTCATAATTACAAAATGATTAAAAAAAATATAACACAACCTTTTCAAAAAATATTTTTTTACAAAAATACAATGAAAACTAAAAAAATAAATAAATAAACACATACAAATTCATTATATTTTACACATATTCATATTGATTATCATTACTTAAAAAATTAAAGTTATGGATGATTAAAAATTGTAGTTAACTAAATTTGCCTTTACCTGATAAATAGCAATAAATAAATGAATGATTTACATACCTAGTTGGGCAACCACGCTTATTATATTAGAATAGTATTTTAGCTTAATTTTTTATTTAAATCATAAATGTACACATATTCTACTGATGGTGATATAAATGTTTCACCCCCTTAAATGTACACATGTTTTGCTGATGGTGATATAAATGTTTCATCACCTTAAATGTACACATGTTTTGCTGATGGTGATATAAATGTTTCATCACCTTAAATGTACACGTGTGTATTTTTTGTGTGGGTCTATTAATAAACTATAATATTTCCGAAATGGGGCAAAAATAATTAAAATCGTAAACACTTAGGCCGAAGAACATCACTTAGGCCGAAGAACATCACTTAGGCCGAAGAACACGTGCACTGTTGACGTCAGGGCCGTACATATAATTTTAGGGGGGGGGACCTAGGCAAGCGCCATTGCGATATGAAAATGTGGTTGAATCGGTGAACGGGAGCCGCACCGAATGAAAAGCAGCGCACGGCTCTGAGCCGCATTTTACCCCCCTCCCCCCCAACCATGTGATATTAACTGGTTACTCTTTACGATTACACTCAAACAAGCGGTCAGTTCTGGTAAAGTTAGATAACTTAAATCAGTGGTCTCCCCCCCCCTCTTAAACACCGGGGCCGCAGACCGGTATTGGTCCGTGGATCAAATGGTACTGGGCCGCCCGAGAAACTTTAAATTATTTTTTTTTTTAAATTTGCTGTGGTGTATTTCTCTAGGGATTGAGCGGCTTTCCATGGACGAGAGGTTAACCTGGAGCTGAGCGGCAGTATCATTGTAAATCTAAATAATCTAAATTCTAATTAATCAACTCCCCCCCCCACCCCCACCTTTAACCTCCCCCAGGAGGCCACGGTGAAATTATCAAACTTTGACTGGTCCGTATTGAGAATAAGGTTCAGGACCACTGACATAGATAACCCGATTTTCTGCCATCACCTACAGTTTTCCCCTCTAAGCTGTGCAGCTGCTCCCCCCGCACGCTCATTGTCCAACCGTTGGCTGCTGTACCACTTTGGGCCCATGGCATCCGTCTAGTTTGCCGTGGTTGATGGTTCAATTTAAAAAAAAACAACAACTATCTATGACTTAACAACGAAACTATTTTTAACCCCCACGTCTCAAACTATAACTACCAGATATGAATATATTAGTAAATGTACATATGAGGGGCAGGGACACCGCCAAAAATATTCAGTGGCCCCTGACAAACTCTGTCAACTGAGGCCCCTGACAAATCCTTACAACCGAGGCCCCCTGAAAAACCCTGACAACCGAGGCCCCCTGAAAAACCCTGACAATTGAAGGCCCTGAAAAACTCTGACAACTGAAGCCCTTCTCCTACCAATAAAAGGTTCAATTATTAATGATAATATTACAATTCAAAAGCTATGCCCCCGCCATCTCGGGGCCCTGACAAATGGCTGGACAAGGTCCTGTGCACGGCGTCCATCTATCACGTGGCGTTCATGGCCCTGGACCGGTACTTCGCCGTGTGCAGGCCCTTGATGTACCGCATCATGCCCTCCTACCCTTTCGCCGGTCCTGTTAATAGGGGCAACGGTTACATAATGGCTTTTACCGTATGCATCAGGGGAAACTATTTCACACGCTGTCGTCCAATCCTGTCGCAGCTGCTCTCCCTTTGCGTTGTGACGTGTTTAATCACATTCAGTTGGCCTATTTATTATTGTCAATGTTTTTTTTACATTTCTATTACAGATGCAAGAAAAAACGTGCGATGTTCTGCCCCACAATGCTCTTTGGGGCAATGTTTTCTCATTAACCTTCCGATTTCTGGCCGTTGAAGCTACTTCTCCATGCAGCTTCCCCCCCACCACACACACACACACACACACACACACACACACACACCCCACCCTCCAGTCGCTGGACAGCAGTGTTCACAACATCCCCCCCCCTTCCCTTCACTTTCACATTAAAATGTTCCAAAAGACAATTATTGTCGTCTATTGCCAGTTTGACTTTCACTTTATGTAAGTAATGGTTCCAATATATTTTCTTTAAATAATTCGATAATTACTAAATTCAGTTGTTGTTTTTTCTTTTTTAAAAACTATCATTAAACAAACTGTTTATATAAATAATCAAGCTTTAAATATTTTATAATTTTATAATCAATTATTTTCTAACCATAAGTTTTATTTTATTGTTTGTATGTAAAAAAAAATATTTTTCTCGATGAACAATTTCAAAATAAACTTTCAGTTAATTAAACAAACAGCTATGTTTGCTCTTTTTAGTTTAATCCAACAGTGAAATAAAGAAGATAGACGCAATGAATTTATTATCACGTTACGCTTGTATTCATTTATCTGTTTCAAAGTATTAGTTCGATTTGAATGACCAGTAGAGCCTGCGAGTAGATCAATCAGATAAATCAAAGTTTAAATTAACATATTTTTTGGTTTTCAAAGATTTCTTTCTATCTCCTCTCGGTGTTGATGTTTCAATCTCTCTCTCTCTCTCTCTCTCTCTCTCTCTTTCTTTCTCTCTCTCTCTTTCTCTCACTCTCTCTCCCTCTCTCTATCTCTCTTTCTCTCTCTCTTTCTCTCTCTCTCCATTTCTCGCTCTCTCTCCCTCCCCCCTCTCTCTCTTTCTCTCTCTCTCTCTCTCTCTCTCTCTCTCTCTCATACAACAAATACTTAAAATTTCTCCATCACTCCCCCCCACCTTCAAATCTATTTGTGTGTTTTGTGAGTCTGTGTGTGTGTGTGTGTCTGTGTGTGTGTGTGTGTGTGTGCGTGATCTCAAACTTCCTTTCACTTTTTCCCCCCTAAAGCGATTGTAATAAAAATCAAATCAATTAGATCAGTCACTCCTCTCCCCCTCCTCTTAGAACGTTGACATAAATTTGACACACGCAGACACATGAAGACGCATTCACATCCAAATACACACTGCACTAACACACACACACACACACACACATAGACACACAGACAGGGACACTCCGAACGTAAAACGAAATATCCGCCACTAATCATCCATGGCTTGGAGCGAACTTAACTTAATTAAATGCTGTTTGCTCAGACAGTAAATCACAAGCTCCTGAATCAGAAATATTGTTGAGTGCGCCTAGTCGCTGTACGGCTCTTATCGTTTATTCTGTCCTGAACATCACCTGAGGATTAATATTTGTAAACAAACATGGTTGCTACGGCCAGTCAGTTCTATTATGTTTGTTTTTTTTGTATTATTTATTGATCATTCCATTATGATGTTTATTATTATTATTACCAACCGTTTTTTTACTTTATTTGAGAACAGCGTTTTTTTTACGTTAGTTATAATCTATTGAACGACTGAGTTTCTTCAATTACATCATACTCAAACATTTATTCATTCATACATGATATATGTAGCCTAAAAATGTGGGGTTATTTGTATGTGAATCGGCTGGGCGTTGTGCTAACCACATACAATCCCTTCATATGCCGAGGTTATAGAAACAGATGAATTCTTCACTTCATCTGTCCCGATGGCCCGTTAGGGCTAAGGAAACTTTACTTTGTATGTGAATATGTGTGTGTGTGTGTGTGTGTTCGGAGGGGGATATGGTTATGGTAAATTAGTTGATTGTGGACAGAATGGTATTTTTATGTAATCGTCAGTCTCTTTCTCTTAAATCTGATTGGTTAAGAACATGTAAACACATATTACCATAATTATTACAACTTAAGGCTGGTGAACACATTTTTAGAGCATTTTCGAAAAAAAAATGCTCTATTGTCCCCGTTTTGTCTGTCTGTCTGTCTGTTCGTCCGTCATCACCCTAGATCTCAACAACCATAAGTCCTAGACCCATGATGTATATATCATTTTGTAGGTCTTTGCCTGCCATGTGTGCAGCAAAAAATCCATTTCGCGATCTGACCTCTGAGGGCCGAAAAAGGGGGCGTAATAAGTACCGTTTTTTTACTATATAATCTATTTTAACAAAGGAGCGCCCTATATCTCAGAAACCATAAGTCCTAGACCCATGATGTATATATCATTTTGTAGGTCTTGGCCTGCCAAGTGTACATCAAAAGTCCATTTCGCGATAGGACCTCTCAGGGCTGAATATAAGAGTTTCTTAGGTACCGTTTTTGCTTATATTTTAAATATAAATAATAAAAGCTAATCAAAGGGGCGTAATCATTATTTATTTTTGTAACAGTTATTCAACATGATTACTTTCCTCTCTATTTATCAAAACCCATACGTAGCCACTGCGTATACGAAAATGCTCTAAAATGTCCTTTGTCCGAAACGGAAAAGACTTAAATTGCTTGTTCAGATATTTTCATTGCATAGAGCAGTGATTCCCAATCTTTCGACATCTGTGTACCCCTCGTTTTGATTGTCGTACTACTTATTGAATTGTTTCCCCTGATTCAATTGTTTCTCCTGATTCAATTGTTTCACCAGATTCAACTGTTTCCCCTGTTTTAATTGTTTTCGCTTTAGCCGTTCATTTTTACCCGATGTTCTCAAACGGTGCTTCGCGTACCACTGCCAAACTCTTAAGAGTACCCACAGGTACTACTTTTTGGGAAACACTGGTATAGAATATGTGTATGTCTGTATACCTAAATCTTTCTGTGTGTTTTTGCCTGTGTGTTAATACCTCTGTGTGTGTGTGTGTGTATTTGTGTGTGATGGATCTAGTGATTTATTCTAAACTAAAGGTTCGCTATTTAAGTCTGAAATAATTTTTTCCCATCCATAGGTGAGGCCTGAGCAAAATGAATAACTCTACCGAATGCCCCGAAGCCATAAAATATGTCAACTTAACGGACAACAGCAGCGTCATCATCGTTTTAGGGGTCACGTGCAGCGTCCTGGCAGGGTACATAACTGCTGCTAACCTCATCATCATTATCGCCCTTCACCGCCAGAGGGCGCCTTCCTTCAGCAAAGCGATCAATCGCACAAGCGGCGCCAGCGCCAGCCCGCCATGTCAGCTCCTGATGATGTCCATGGCCGTCTCAGACGCCATCATCGGAGTGGTCAGCATGCCTCTGGCGATATACGTCATCGCCAACAACGGGCGCTGGGAGCTCGGGAAGGGCGTGTGCTCGGCCTGGCTGTGGCTGGACAAGGTCCTGTGCACGGCGTCCATCTATCACGTGGCGTTCATGGCCCTGGACCGGTACTTTGCCGTATGCAGGCCCTTGATGTACCGCATCATGTCCAAGAAGACCACGCTCCTCCTCATAGCCCTGTCCTGGTCGGTCCCTTTCGTGGTCAGCACCGTCTTCATGGCCGGAGGATGGCAGCACAATGACGTGACTTGGCTGTTCGTCTGTCTGGAACAGGCCGGGACTTGCACCCCTGTGTACAACAGGCCGTACCTCATCACAGTGTCAACGCTGGACTTTTACATACCGTTTCTGGTCATTTTCATTCTGTACTTCCTGGTAGCCAGGCAAATTTACAAACTGGGCCAGAAATCTGTGGCTCGCGGCATCATGAGTAAAGTTTCCGTCGTCAAAACAAAATCGGTGGCGAGATTCCTTCGCGCCGTGAAGAATAAATCGCCCGCAAGCCAATTAATAGAGAGCGCACAGGCCGAGAAGGCTACGCCGAGCGAAATAAAAAACGGCGAGGCAAAAGCAGTCGAGATGAATTTGTCATTCAGCGAACCAATGCAACACGTTTCGCTTGAGTGTGTGCTGAAAAATATGACGAGAGAGTCAACAGGAAATAGTCCCACAGCGCTCGATCAGACAGAATCTTACATGGGAGTGAATGAGCTGACATTGAATCCATACACCTTAAACATTCTGCTTACTGGGGAACAGAGTCTTGAAGACAAAGATGCAACACTGCACATCCGATATTCCAACATGTTCAGTCAAAACGATCAATGCGACCTGCCCAGCGGCAGTGTATTTACTTTGAATACTTTGAGCTGTGAAGACGCAAACCTTGCTGAAAAAAAGGCGAAGAGTTGCGCGTCCAGCGCAGAGAAAACCACCAAAGAGTTTCGCTCCGTTGTTTCGGAAATATCCTTATTGCGACCCGATTCAGTCTCATCCGAAAACTGCAAGATGATGCACAACGGTAGGACTCAACGTACCGGTTTCAAAGGCCGTTCGTATGCAGTCGCCGACGACGAAAGCGGGTCGCCACACTCGACGTCCGGGCTCAAAGCCTCGCCAACCAAACCTACAAGCAAGACGCGACACAATGCGAACAAAGCTTTCGCGACTATCGGCTGTATTGTCGTCTGCTTCACGGTCTGTTGGCTACCGTTCAGTATTTACAACTTTATTTTGATTTACAACGGATTTGAACTGGCCTCGTGGCCTTCAGTATTGTTCGTCTGGATGGGCTACGCCAACTCAGCCCTGAACCCTGTGTTCTATTGTTTCACGGACTCTGTCCGTCAGGCAGTTGTGGTCCTACTGAAAAGGCCCAAAGGCTGGGAATGAAGCTTGAGCTAATGAAAGCCGTGATGATTTTATCGAACGAAAATGTAAACAATTTATGACAATAAATACAAACAAGCAATTAAGCATGTTCCATTCTGGACACAGGACGTGTTAGCGCATTTTCGTGTTATATATCAGTACGTTTATTAGCTTTCAGTAAATATTTGTAAATTTTGGAAATGTTTATAAATTCAATTGTGTAATGCATATATCTGTAAAAAAAATTATAAAGACGTTTCTTTATATTTGAAAAAAAATTATTGTCTCTTAAATCTAACTACAAGTGGTTTGTGGTTACTGAAATAGGACTCATAATTGAAAACATTCGAAATTATAGTCATTTAATCGTCCGAAAACTCCGTCAATTGTTGCATAGCTCTGATACTTTCAATTAAACTCAGAACACAAGCTTACTATTTCATTTGATGAGTTTCGTAATAAATCTTGGAAAAACTACGTACTGCAGTATTTCGCACCAAATGAATGGGTTATTGAACGTACAAGGTGTATATATAATATATAAGCCCCTTAGGAGCCCTGAAGCCCGGCCCTCAGAGGTCCTATCGCGAAATGAACTTTTGATGTACACTTGGCAGGCCAAGACATACAAAATGATATATACATAATGGGTCTAGGACTTATGGTTGTTGAGATATAGGCGCTCCTTTATTAATATAGCTTATATTGTAAAAAGGGGTACTAAGCCCCCTTTTACGGCCCTCAGAGGTCAGATCGCGAAATGGAAAAAGTCATTTCTTGGCAGGTCAAGACCTACAAAATGATATATACGTCATGGGTCTAGGACTTATGGTTGTTGAGATCTAGGGTGATGACAGACAGACAGACAGACAAAACGGGGACAATAGAGCATTTTTTTTTCGAAAATGCTGTAAAAAAAGTAAACGAGATTTAATGAAAGAAATGGTTGGCCGGTATCAAAGTTTTCCCCCTGTGACAAAGTTGTATAAACACAAAGCTATCTGCAGCTCCACTTCATTTACAAAAATGTCCATTGGAGCAAGATGATACACTCACACACTGTGGCGGTAAAAAAAAAAATAATTTTAGACGCCGCATTCTTGGCGGGGAAGGTGGAAAGGGGGGGGGGTAAATGCTAAGGTAACACGGACATACACACACAAACATACACTCACACACAAGCACACACACACACACACACACAAACAAGTTAACGATTGTAAGCCCACTTAAAAATCAAAAATCGTTACCGGCAAACCCTGTCGAAACGATTCGCGACTTGAAGTGGTATTCGCATTTCCGTGATGACATTGTTGGAATTTGTTCCGGGCTTATATCAAAATCGTTCTTGTGGATAGGCATGCCACCTGGGGGGCATTCACTGTGATATGGCCCCCATTTCAGTAAAAAAAAAACTATATCAAATCTGACGCGTTAGGAGACCTAATGGGCACTTTTGGACGCCCAGATATCCGGAAGTCTTTACTTAGGATTTAAAAAAAAAAAATCTTTGAAATGGCCCCGGTTCTTAAATTTTTACTACAATACTTTATGCCCTTATAAGGTAAAAAGGGTGTGTGTGTGTATGTGTTTGTGTGTGTGTGTGTGTGTGTGTGTGAAATCCAACGTATTTAATTATGTATTACACTGGATAAAAAGTACAAAAAAAAACCAACAATATGGACGAAATAACGTATTACATGTACAAAGAAAGTAATAAGTAATAATTTGACATGGAATATAAAAAATGATATTACCTGTACATAAAAATTGTTTCTGTTGTTTTTTGTTGTAAAGTTTGAAAGGTGGCGTGTGAAAGTTTTAAGCCCGTATGTCAACAAGTGTACCCTGACTCCTCACAGCTGTAACGCAGTATCAGGTATTGAATAAAAGATGTCTAACAGGGAATGGCTGAATTGAAAAAAAACAACTTTGTCGGCACTGAACATGTTTACCTCATTAGAAACACTTTTGAAGATCAAGTATCACCCAAACACACACACACAGTCACACACACACACACAGTCACACACACAGACATACACATATAACAGACACGGACAGACACAGACACACACACAGACACACACTGTCAAAAACACAGACGCGCACACAGCCATGGTTACGTTTCTGTGCGCCCTATGGAAATATGCATTTCGGGGCCCTATACAATTTAATTTGGGGGCCCTATTTAATTTGGGGGCCCTATGTTAATGAGCATTTCGGGGCCCTAGACAATTTAATTTGGGGGCCCTATGTTAATGAGCATTTCGGGGCCCTAGACAATTTAATTTGGGGGCCCTATGTTAATGAGCATTGGTGCCTGGGCTTACTTCGAAAAATACAACTTTCTTTATCAGCGGAAAGAAAATCATACACATATGACGAAAGTTAATGGCTTGTATAGAATTTTAAGAAAATATACCGTAACTTCATTTTTAGATACAATCTATTTTTAGAATTCGTGTCTTTTGAAGCACATTGTACTTGTACGGAAGTGCACTTGAGATTTTAATGAGAGAGTAGTGTCCCCTGATAAAAAATAACTCAAAGTAAACATTAATTAAAAATGTGCAGTTTACTGTACATTATAGTTACATAAGACAAAATCTATGCTGTACGTTAAAAAAAGAAGTGAATAAAACTATTCAGTCTTTATGGGACACTTCAACAGAGCATTCACCCTTAATCCGTCTCTTTTAGTCTAGACTTGTGTACTTCGTTTAACAGTAAGTGGATGGATTTTCGTCCTAAGAGCTGAATACATTTTTTTTATAAATATATTTATACCAGAGGTGAAGTGACCATGTATTGACTGACCTAACATGACTATCTGTATGAAGAAGTAATATGATTGTCAAGACTTTTAAATGGCATCCCCATACGTGACTGTTATTAGCTTTAGCCCGTGCCGGCTTGCAGCGCAACCTGCACACAGGACTAAATGCTGGAGGTGTCTGGAAAAAAATGATACAAAATAGAAAGAAATCGTTTATAGCTATTTAAATACAAAGTATTTTTTTAGGAAGTTGGACAAAGGTTATGAAACAACAGTTATTATATAATGAAAAGTCGCTAATTTTATAGAGCGCTCAGCAATGTCAACGTCAACTCACATATATTGACAGATAGATAGAGAGACAGATAGAGAGTTAGATAGACAGACAGACTGATAGATAGATAGATAGATAGATAGACGGACGGACGGACGAACGGACAGACAGACAGACAGACATATAGATAGATAGATAGATAAATAGATAGATAGATAGATAGATAGAAAGACAGACAGACAGACATACAGACAGACAGACAGACAGACAGACAGACAGACAGATAGACAGATAGATAGATAGATAGATAGATAGATAGATAGATAGATAGATAGATAGATAGATAGATAGATAGATAGATAGATAGATAGATAGATAGATAGATAGATAGATAGATAGATAGATAGATAGATAGATAGATAGATAGATAGATAGATAGATAGATAGATAGATAGATAGATAGATAGATAGATAGATAGATAGATAGATAGATAGATAGATAGATAGATAGATAGATAGATAGATAGATAGATAGATAGATAGATAGATAGATAGATAGATAGATAGATAGATAGATAGATAGATAGATAGATAGATAGATAGATAGATAGATAGATAGATAGATAGATAGATAGATAGATAGATAGATAGATAGATAGATAGATAGATAGATAGATAGATAGATAGATAGATAGATAGATAGATAGATAGATAGATAGATAGATAGATAGATAGATAGATAGATAGATAGATAGATAGATAGATAGATAGATAGATAGATAGATAGATAGATAGATAGATAGATAGATAGATAGATAGATAGATATTGATAGAGATGAACGGTTGGATGGACACTTCTCTGTTTGATAAATAATCATCTCACCAACCCCACAGATTTCCTCTTCAGACAATGTGATCTCCAGTGATGTCCACTAAGACAATGTGATGTCCAGTGATTATCTCCCAAGAAGATGTTTAATGCCACCAAGTGCCCCAAACAGTTCTCTCAAATCTCTCTCTCGGACTCCGTAAGCGTATTGCACGAGTTGGCCGCCTGCGGCATCCTACTGGCCGTCTGCGCCATTGTCTCAAACTTCACCCTGATCGTCGCGCTGTGTCGGCAGTGGAGGCGCTCCACGGGCAGGTCATCCAAGTCTTCGTCCCATGTGCTCATCATCTCCCTGGCCTCCTGCGACGTCCTCCTTGGGTTCGTGAGCATGCCCCTGGGCGCGTACATGATCGCGAATGACGGGCACTTCGAGCTGGGCCTGGAGACGTGCCTGGCCTACGTTTGGCTGGACAAGGTCCTCTCGTCCGTGTCCATCTACCACGTGACTTCTATCGCCCTGGACAGGTACATCGCGGCTTGCGCGCCGCTGGTCTACCGCTCCAGGTCGGCGGAGAAAGTGTACGCGATCGTCCTCCTGTGCTGGGCCGCTCCCTTAGCCATCAACTCGGGGCTATTTTACAGCCAGTGGCAGTACAAGCAGCGGGACCTCTTCCTATGTGTCGGCGCGAACAGTATATGCCTGCCCGTCTCCAACCTCCGCTACATTATCGCGTCGATATCGCTGAACTTCGCCCTGCCCCTCCTGGCGATCTTTACATTGTACTTCCTGATAGCGAAGGAAATTTTCAAGCTGAAGAAGGCGTCGTCCGCTTTCACGGAGATCAGTTACAGGACTCAACAGATCGAAACTGTGGCTGGAATCCTGGGGGCCGAGCTTGTTGACGCGGCGGACGTAAACATATACGGCGTCAGACCCAGTCCGGAGTCGCAGGCTTCGCATAGATCTTTTCCTATTTCGGCCGTCGATTTCGGCTTGCAAGACGAAGACCCGAATGACAAACTGTTAGAGATTTTGCCGGAGGACGTGGTGAGCCCGGAATCTTTGGCAAACCAGAGCAACACGCAGGTTCGGGACTCGCCCGTCGACAAGGGAGGGCGCTATAGGCTGAGCTTGGATGACAGCATGGTCTCCTACCAGGACCTCAGCTTCATTCTTCGGCTCCGGGAGCGCGGCTCCGCGCCTCATTCCCAGGAGATGATCTCGGCGGCGGACCCTTTGGCCAAGATAGGGCACGAGTCGCGCAAGGCCTACGCCATTATCATCTGCGTGGTCGCGTGCTCCACGGTCTGCTGGCTGCCGTTCAACATCTACCAGTTCTTCATCGTCTACTCGAACTACGTCCTTCCCTATTGGCCATTGACGCTCTTCACGTGGCTGGGTTACCTTCACTCGGTCATGAACCCGGTCATATGCTTATTCATTGAGTATGTGCGCCAGGCAGTTTCGGACCTATTCAAAGTACGAGGCTAAATTGTGGTAGTGCCCCATTGAGAGTGATGACCAACGAGTGATCTTCTACGAAGTGATGATCAATGTATTGATCTTTGACGAAGTGATGACCAATGTATTGATCTTCTACGAAGTGATGACCAATGTATTGATCTTTGACGAAGTGATGACCAATGTATTGATCTTTGACGAAGTGATGACCAATGTATTGATCTTTGACGAAGTGATGACCAATGTATTGATCTTTGACGAAGTGATGACCAATGTATTGATCTTCGAAGAAGTGATGACCAGCGTATTGATCTTCGACGAAGTGATGACCAAGGTATTGATCTTTGACAAATGATGACCAATGTAGTGATCTTCGACGAAGTGATGTCCAACCGAGAAGCTGTTGTTTGTTTATTTATTTATTTATAGGGTCATTATGCAAAAGGAAACATGCCAAGTACATAATTTGAAGAAACCTTCCCAATGTATAGTAAACGTAGAGCCGTTCACATTGATAGGCAAACAAAGCGCCCCGCCTGAGGTCACAACTGCCAAAGCCCCGCCCCCTGCCCTCCCATACCTATACAAATGCATTTTAAAACCAAATGTACTTTTTTCAAAGGACCATCAAAGCCCTAAGGACGTAATGCAAATATAAAAGCCCTGTCACGTGGACACAATAGCGCTTTGTCTCCCCCCCCCCCTAGAATGGTGCATCCTTTGTTTATGGATAATAACGGATCTGGAATTGGGGGGGGGGAGGAGGTCTAAAACTGTCACTGCCCGGCTTTTTTTTTTTTAAAAAGTGTTGAGTATCTCGTTTTGAGGAATATCGCCGAAAAGATTGTGATTGTGACAAGGGGACAAAGGTCAAGGTTGAACGAGGGTCTAGTGTAAATGAATGTTTACATTTTGAGACTTGATTTACTTTTTTTTTTATTTCAATCATCATTGGCTGTGATGGTCGAGCAGAGATTAGGTTCAATCATCATAGGCTGTGATGGTCGAGCAGAGATTAGGTTCAATCATCATTGGCTGTGATGGTCGAGCAGAGATTAGGTTCAATCATCATTGGCTGTGATAGTCGAGCAGAGATTAGGAAAATGGCACACGGTCTTAAGATAAATACATTTATGAGCAGAGAACAAAAAAAAATGTTTAACAAATGAACAGACGGCTAAATGAACAGATGCACAGACAGCCAAACACAAACTATGTTATACTTACACAGTGAAATGCACTGGTTAACAAGAAAGTTCTGTCGACAATCGACCCAAGCCGATCTGTTTTGATCTTAATGTACTTCATGCTTTAATTTCATTTGAGGCATTTCAAAAAAAAAATAATATTTAGTTATTTGTATGTTCATTTCATGTATTTGTACTGTAAAACTTTTCAAAATAAAATGACTGATAGAAAAGTGAATTTATAAAAAAAAAGCCAAACGAATCTTTAATGAATGTTAGACAGTGAAGCTCAATACGGTTTTGGATTGAAGCTGCTTACACATACGCGGGACATTGTGTGTGAGGAAATTGTATCATGCATGTTGGCTAAATAGGAGATATTTTAAGCATTGGTGTGATCATGGACGCAACCGATGTACGGGTCGTGCTGGTCCGGACCCTACCAAAAATCAAGCCACTGGTATTCGACCCTACCAAAATTTGGGGGGCAGACATACCATTTTTCATCTTACCTAATATTTTGGACACTACCACCTTCAGCATACTGTTTGCGCCCCTGGGTGTGATTCATGCAACATATTAATTGAGGCAGACAAATTGAAGAAGATGGGTTTTAATGTGACAGAGAACTTGCTAGAAACAAAGGTGTTGCTTAGGACTTATTGCATCAGAGATGTAGGCTGTATAAGACAGAAATTATGCGTTAAAATATAGATCAGACAGATAGGATGTGTGAGACACGTAGATCAGACAGATTGGATGGGCCATATAGATCACACAGATTAGTTGAGACATCTAAGATCAAACAGATAGGATGCGTGAGACACGTAGATCATACAGTTGGGTGAGACAGATAGTTCAGATTGATGAGACCTAACGACGAGGTTGTGAGACCAACGACGAGGTTGTGAGACCAACGACGAGGTTGTGAGACGAGTGACGAGGTTGTGAGACCAACGACGAGACTGTGAGACCAACAACGAGATTGTGAGACCGACGACGAGGTTGTGAGACCAACGACGAGACTGTGAGACCGACGACGAGACTGTGAGACCGTCGACGAGGTTGTGATACCAACGACGAGATTGTGAGACCAACGACAAGGTTGTGATACCAACGACGAGATTGTGAGACCAACGACAAGGTTGTGAGACCAACGACGAGATTGTGAGACCAACGACGAGATTGTGAGACCAACGACGAGATTGTGAGACCAACTACGAGGTTGTGAGACTGACGACGAGATTGTGAGACCAACGACGAGGTTGTGATACCAACGACGAGATTGTGAGACCAACGACGAGGTTGTGAGACTGACGACGAGATTGTGAGACCAACGACGAGGTTGTGATACCAACGACGAGATTGTGAGACCAACGACGAGGTTGTGAGACTGACGACGAGATTGTGATACCAACGACGAGATTGTGAGACCAACGACGAGATTGTGAGACCAACGACGAGGTTGTGAGACTGACGACGAGATTGTGAGACCGACGACGAGGTTGTGAGACCAACGACGAGGTTGTGAGACTGACGACGAGATTGTGAGACCAACGACGAGGTTGTGAGACCGACGACGAGATTGTGAGACCAAAGACGAGGTTGTGAGACTGACGACGAGATTGTGAGACCAACGAAGAGACTGTGAGACTGACGACGAGACTGTGAGACTGACGACGAGATTGTGAGACCAACGACGAGATTGTGAGACCAACAACGAGGTTGTGAGACCAACGACGAGATTGTGAGACCGACGACGAAATAGTATGGCAGACTGGGTAGGGTGCAAGTTTGAACCCCGTGTTGTGTGAGAACCCCCCCCCCTTCCAAGAAATAGCTATAATTTTGTGTCATCAATTAATTCGTCTGACATCGACAAAGACTTTTTCTCAATTCTCAAACATGCTCACCAAGACGTGTGAGCGGCTGAAAGTGTACAGCTAACATACTAAAACTCTCTACATAAATGCAGACTTAGTTTATTTCACTCAAAAATAAAAACTGCTTGAAAAGATAAATATCACTTCTAATCAATAACCAAAAACATGTTTTTTTTTAGACTTACAGTCATGGAGGATTGGGGATAACAGAGTGTATGAGGCCTTCTTCTGAGATTTATCCCATCCCATTGCAGACAATTGTCTAATCATTGTTTCGTGACATTCCTCATCAATAACTTTACACTAGTTCTCATTTTGTTTTTATTTCATTTGCGCACCATCAATGGAATCACACATTTATAAGCACGAATTTGCATGACAGGAAACTTGCCAGCGTGCGTCATATACGCGAGAAAAATGGCTGCTGTCTGTATGATATTCATTCACTAATTCCCTATTATTAAACTGAAGGAAAGAACAGCATTCGGTGCCGGGGTGAATTTCAATGTGGACCTTCATATTCCATTCATCTGTTTTATAACGGTTCGTACAGTTGAAGATTAAACCGACCAATCAGGTGATTGTGTTAGAGAAACATTAATTGGCAATAACGATTTTGAAGTCCCTCCTGTGAAATATTCGAGGGTGAGCTCTTAATCTTTATATCTTAATCCCAAGTCATGGGGACCCTTTAAATATTGAAGCTTTCCAATTTCCCGAGGGTGGAGGGGGGGAAGGCTTTATCGCGACCACTGGTGCACTGTGCACCCAGTTAGATTATCCATCGTAAACGGGAAGCCCCAAGCTTTCAAAGATGAATAAGGGCCCAATATCTGCAAGCGATGACGCTTACCATAGGGCATCCATATTACCTTTGCCTTGGGCCCCCAATATGTACTCTTCCTCGGGAACCAAAAAGTACATTTGCCAACTCCCCCTCCCCGCTTCCTCCGAAAAGAAAAAGAAAACACGTAATAACGGCTATTCAACACAATATGGAGGAGGTTGGGTGATTCTGCGGCATTCATTTTATAGATTCGATTATGGATATGGTATTCTTAGCTACGCTGCACGGTGAAGATATCTGGATGGTGAAGGGGGGAGGGGGGTACCTTAAAAAGTAATTTTGAGGAGAAATAAGTCACGGCACTTTAGTATTTGAAAAATAGTATTGGTAGATATCGAAGGGAATGTAGCCAAAGTCCAACAAAATGGCGATGTGTAATATAACACGCGATTCTGTTCACGTGTTTGCCAATGCCCCATACAATAAACTGTCTGTCCCCCGTAATGACCATGGAGGGATGAGGGGGGTGTAATACTCGTCTTTTACATCATCATCATAGACGAGCTGATGCATTGGTCGTGGGGGGTACAGCGAGGGACGTTGGTGGTACAGCGGGGGGGGGGAGTCAAAGGTAGGTGAGTTCTTATGTTTTTACAGAAGGGCCGGACCAAGAACATATGGATGGACGAAAAAAAATTAATTTAAAATATAAACGTCATGGGTGTGAACAAGCGGACAAGATATGAGCGCGCGCGCGGGCCATTAAAAACAGACTGGCGAGCAGGACTCGGACCGCGGGCCACGGTCTGCCCATGACTGTTGTCATTTGTGTTTGAGTCATTGGCCCGCATTCCGCCCGGTCCGTCTCAACGTATTGCATCCACCAGCTGACTGAGTTCAATCGTTTGAGTTCAGGTAAACCAGACTACAACCAGACACTGTAAGATCTTTCAAACTTTTTATCAGCTACACGCTGTGTCGTAGCGAGCTTAACTCGCGCCTGGGGCGCAATACCTTTTTAGCGCCACCACCCCCCCCCATTTGAAAACCATATAATATTATATGTAAAATATACCATTTGGCGCCCCTTTGTGAGAAGCGCCCAGGGCATGGTCCCCCCCCCTTCCTTCGCTACGCCACTGGCTACACACTCAAAATGGCGACGCGCCAGATAAGGTTATTTACGTGCAGTTGAGAGGAAAAGAAAAAAAAATATCGTGCACACACATCATCTTTTGTTTTTCTCTTAACATTAGCAAGGATGGAGTGAGAGACAACTCCACGCATTGAGTTCTCGCCCCTTCCCCCCATCCCATTCTCTCCCCTCCGTCTATGGAGTTATCCAGCTTGGTGAGGTCAACAATATTCGCCGTAGTCCTCCTCTTCGGGTGTATAAGGAGTGACCAAAAGATGGACACAGGTAAGTAAGACATGCATACGGTCATTCTTTTACATTTTTTTCAATAATTGTTTTTTTTCTTTTTAAAAGCTGATGAGATAAACAGAACTCTGATAGCCAGGCAGATTACAAAAAGAAAAATAATTATTCTATATAAATAATAGCCATTTGGGTTCTGCGTTAAATCGAAAGTAAAGAATTAATACAACAGTATTGCAGTTTAAAATACAATCATGACAAAAATCGGATCTGCCCGAAACCAAAAAAAAAAAATAACCTACCCTACCAATCAAGCCTAAGGGGATATAACTCTATGCAAAGGTTTTGCAGGGTACGGCTATTAATAATAATAATAATAATAATAAAAATAATAATAGAAAAAACAGGAAATCGGTTGGAACAGGGACGGGACTGAAAAAAAAATGTCTATCCCTGGCGGACATCAGAAGGAAGATCTCTACTCCCCCCCCCCAACCACCACCCCACCACCACCTTTTCCCCACTCCGCCTCTCTGCCTCAATTATTGTCTAGCACCAGGGATGTCAATAATGCGACACGCGTTGCTTGACTGATCATCCTTTTTGTCCGGACAGGTGTTCAGGTTTTTTTTCCACTACCCCCCCCACACCCCCACACACACAACCCCACTTCCCCTCTCTCGCGGATGCACAGATCGAAAGACAAAACACGAAAGAGCTAAATCAGGGTTGACAGAATAAGATTTTATCTCTACGTCAGGGGTGGTCGGCAACCTACGGCTCGCGAGCTGCGTGCGGCTCTTTCCATGTCGAATTGCGACCTTCCAGTTCCATGCGCAAATAATAATAGTATTATTTCATATACCTAATCCTAGACTAATACCACAGCATTGAAACAACAATTTTAGGGGCTCTTTAAAAACTGGCTCCTCCATCTCAAAAGGTTACCGACCTCCGCTCTAGGTGTCAAAATTGAAGCAAATTGGAAATGGGTTTTTCTTCGCGAGTAACTATGTTTTTTTTATGCGTAGCATTTATAATTTTTGTCGATTCGGGAAAATTGTAAGGCGTGCAATGTGTGTCTTGTGGTTGCCATGCATGTGTGTGTGTGTTTTGTGGTTGCCATTGTGGTTGACATGTAAATTATTAGTGCACCATCCAAATTATTGATTTACTAGCTGTACCCTGCAAATCCTTTGCATAGAGTTATATCCCCGTATGCTTGATCGGTAGGCTGGGTTATTTTTTGGTTTCGGGCAGATCCGATTTTTTTCATGGTTGTATTTTAAACTGGAATACTGTTGTACATGTATTAATTCTTTACTTTCGATTTAACGCACACCGGAAATGAGTATTATTATATATGATTTATGATTTATTTTTATCGACAGAACGGAGCGAAGAGATTCATCCGCCATCACTTCGCGGTGAATCGCCGATCACATACGCAAACAGTTCTGACGCGCCATCAGTGGATGGCGTCCTGCGGGAACCTCTTAGCGGACCGCCCGGCCGTGTAATCAGGTCACGGGAGTCGGCCGACAGAGTGAGCCAGCCCGGCGACGACCACGTGAGCCGAAGCATCCGCCCGAACGCTGTCGTCGAGAACGAAAGCGTACGCCCCAACCCGGTCAGACCGGTACGGCCCGCCCCGGTGCCCCCCGGCACACTGTCGCCCGGGATTCCTCGCACCCTGATGTCCAAGAACAGCGTGCACGTGAAGGAGAACATGTCCGTTTACGTGGGCACATTGGTCGTCGTATGTGCGGTGGGGGTCGCCTTTGTTTGCGCCGTGATTGCCAACGAGCGCTCCAATAAAGGCGAGTCTTGTACGAGGGTAGGGGTGGAGGAGGTGGGGGGACAAACTAATTCCCGCGGGGTAAACAATACCAATTTGGCAGTTTGATCTGGGTTTTTTTTTTTGCGCTTTATGGTTACAATATATTTACATTGCGTACTGGTTTATGTTAAACCCTCCACACATCTACTCTTCGACCGGCTCTTCTATCCAAATTTTAGATCTCGTTGTGGACCAAGACTCCAAAAAATGTCCCCACCCACTTGTCTAGTTTCAATCCACTTGAGGCATTGTCGCGTGTGTCGTTGTTATGTTTTTCTTTTAGTTTTTTTTTTCAAGGTCAGTCAAGAGACGTTTAGCACAGAGATTAGACTGTGTTAGATTAAAACCTAATCCTGGTCAGTGGATGTAAAAAATAAAAATAGGTCATTATGTACAACAAGAGTTTAAATGCACGGTATGTGACAGTCACCCTGGCAGAGATATTAAAGGACATTTTATTAAATGAAATAGGACAGTGTAACCAATGCCTTAAGAACGTGATACGAATTGCTATAAAACAGTGTTACCGATGCCTTAAGAACGTGATACGAATTGCTATAAAACAGTGTTACCAATGCCTTAAGAACGTGATACGAATTGCTATGAAACAGTGTTATCAATGCCTTAAGAGAGTGTATCAAATTGTTACAGACCAGTGTAACAAACGCCTTAAGACAATACATAAGACACCCTAAAACATAGTGTAACAAATGAGAGTGCTCAAGCTGAAAAATGTTCTAATTTTAAATTACGCCGATTTTTTAAATCAAAGCCTTATTCTTCAAACGCTCTTCATTTAGCGTAAATCCCAACGAATTTGTATGTAATTCTTCCCCCCCCCCCAAATACAGTTATATTTTCCCGCTTCCGATTGATTATTGGGAAGATATTCAGACCAGATGCACTGCCTCCCACCTTACCCCTCCCGCACTCACACTCAAACTCACACACACACACACTCTCCCTCGGTGGTAGATCTTAATTTTTCAAAACTAACTGGGGAAAATGTAATTGATTTATCTCTCTCTCTCTTTTTTTTTTAACTTTTTAGCTGAAGTTCCCGGACGGCCAAATATGAAATGTGCCATCAGATCTTCGAATGATTGTCATTTGCGAAATATTCCGCAACAGCCAACAGGAGGGAACACGCAGGGTTTGTCTCAGGCAGGGTTGGTCTCAGGCAGGGCTGGTCTCAGGCAGGGTTGGCCTCAGGGTGGGTCTTAGGGTTGGTCTCTGAGTGGGTCCCAAGTTCCATGCCACAAGCCAGCTTGCAAGCAGGGAGTTTAGAATGTTACAAAAAAAAAAAAAAAAAGACAAAAAACCGTTGAAGTGGTGTTGATTTTATTGACAGTCCTGCTGTTGGCTGTACTTCACAGGCACTCAGTACATCGTAGTGCAGGGCAGGATCCCTGATTATGAGCATTCAGTGCAGCAGCCGGCTTAAGACTGCGTCAATGCACATTTGTAAAGGTGATGAAGGTTGAAGAGCCCAATTAAAAACAAATGGGTTTCAACTATTGGTGGGGGTGGGAGTGGGTGGTTGTTTTTGAAGGGAAGCCCTAGATAGAGACTTTGAGGTATTTGACGGCTCTAGCCAGAGACTTTGATATTAGGGAGGGGGGGCACAAGGCAAATGTACATGTTTCGGCATCTAAAGCTCCAGATTTAATAAGGATTGGTTCTAGATCGGAGGTCGGCAACCTACGGCTCGCGAGCCGCATGTGGCTCTTTTGATGTCAAATTGTGGCTCTTTCGATGTCAAATTGCGGCCTTCTAGTTCCATGTGAAAATAATGATAATGATATTATTTTATATACCTAATCCTAATCAAATACCATAATACTGAAACAATAATTTTAGTGGCTCTTTAAATACTGAGAAAATTGTAAATTATAACTTTTTGGCTCTTCCGTCTGGAAAGGTTGCCGACCCCTGGTCTTGATTGAAAAAGGGGGTTGGGGGAGGGAGGGAACGTTGGCAGTCAGGAGTCCCAAGGCTTTCGCCTAGTTAACTTATCCGGGGGGCTCCAGTTAGAACACCCTTCCCCCCCTCCCCATAATCTTGTCCTTTACTGTGTCCGACTGTGAGGCTCGGGGGAAAGTTCACAGAGAATCGGGTAGGATTTAAGAACCAACTACGTACCTCCTGTTGCGGCATCATAACAGATGTGTGCCGAGCATCATCAATATAAACGTGGTCTTGCCCAACATATTTGCAGTGTGTGTGTGTGTGTGTGTGTTGACGAGGTCTAGGCAATCGACAGCTTGCTTATGTATAAGAACCACTGTGTGTGTGTGTGGGGGGGTTGTGGAGAGGCACAGGAATGAGAAGTACATTTGACCAATTATTTATATATATATATTTCAAAACAAAAACAATAAACAACCAAAAATAAAAACATCAGTCAAGCTAAACTTTTATTGATCATTCTACTTCAAAAAAAAATATAATAATAATAAATAAATAAAAGACAAGTCGGTATGCACATACTTAAAAAACCATAATTTTTAAAAACATGTGCAATGATTAACTTTTTTTTTACCCACGCTTTTTTTTTTGCCGCGAATATTGTGATTCGTTATATTTTATATATTTTTTTTTATATTATATTATCTTATTTTTTTTTTGGTGCTAACAGACCGAGCATGTCCGAACAACAATGACCAATCAGCAGTTGACGATATTGACCTGAGTATCGTGGCGGACACGTATACAGGTAATTAAATAGGCGTATTTGGCAGGAGAATAAGGGGAGATGATCTGGCGTCTGCATATCAGTCCAGATGAGGTAACGATTTCACCGCCACTCATTCAGTTTGCAATTTTATTATTGAACTTTTTTATTTACGCATATAAATTTTTTTTTCCATGGGTAAAGTTTGAGGTGTGGGTGAACTGACCACAAATCCACCTATTGAGAATTTTTTTCATTAGTTCTATTCACGGACTCTGTCTCCTGTTGCTTCGTTAAAATGGACAAACTGAAGCCAATGGACGTTTATCATTTTCTTTTTTTTTTTTAAACTTTGAAATGTGTAAAAAAAAATGGTTTGCATATTATAAAACGCAAGAAACAAAAAAAAAAATAAATAAAAATACAACCACTCACCACCCCCCACCCCATCCCCTGCCCAATGGAATGTGTTGAACTAAATTCACGACCCTCCCCCACTTCTTTTACCAAAGACCCCCCTCCCCGCCCCTACACCCTCTTTGATGAAGATAAAAGGTTCTGTCTGTCTGTCTGTCTGTCATCACCCTAGATCTCAACAACCATAAGTCCTAGACCCATGATGTATATATCATTTTGTAGGTCTTGGCCTGCCATGTGTGCAGCAAAAATTCATTTCGCGATCTGACCTCTGAGGGCCGTCAAAGGGGGCTTATAAAGTACCGTTTTTTTACTATATAAGCTATATTAATAAAGGAGCGCCCTATATCTAAGCAACTATAAGTCCTAGACCCATGATGTATATATCATTTTGTAGGTCTTGGCCTGCCATGTGTACATCATTTCGCGATAGGACCTCTGAGGGCCGGGCTTCAGGGCTCCTAAGGGGCTTATATATTATATATACACCTTCTACGTTCAATAACCCATTCAATTGGTGCGAAATACTGCAGTACGTAGTTTCACCAAGATTTATTAAGAAACTCATCAAATGAAATAGTAAGCTTGTGTTCTGAGTTTAATTGAAAGTATCAGAGCTATGCAACAATTGACGGAGTTTTCGGACGATTAAATGACTATAATTTCGAATGTTTTCAATTATGAGTCCTATTTCAGTAACCACAAACCACTTGTAGTTAGATTTAAGAGACAAAAATTTTTTTTCAAATACAAAGAAACGTCTTTATAATTTTTTTTTTACAGATATATGCATTACACAATTGAATTTAGAAACATTTCCAAAATTTACAAATATTTACTGAAAGCTAACAAACGTACTGATACATAACACGAAAATGCGCTAACACGTCCTGTGTCCAGAATGGAACAGGCTTAATTGCTTGTTTTTTAATGTTAGATGGACCAAGAGTCAAGAGAAACAACTTCAAAAAGACTCATTGCTAGAAATATTTTTTGAGTAGACTCCCTTTAATATTATCATCGCCCACCAGCACGAAATAATTAACTAAAAAGTCAGAGCCAAGAAGCACAGTGTACTCCTGGGATCAAGGGGCGGATGGGGCGGGGGGTCGATAGGGCCTGTTTGGGCCCTCTTTGAACTGGAAAGAGATCTAGACGGTTACGTTGCCTGTACCTAACAAAGGCTAACATCTAAAACTAAAATATGACCTGGGACTAAAACAACACTAGTGATGTTGCATAAGTGCGAAACCAATGCAGTTTTGTGTTGTCCTTTGTTCCTTACAGGGTCGGTTTCACCCTCACAATCAGAACGGTCAAGCTCCGTAGACTTGGGCCACCAACACGTGGCTCAGACGGACATATGGTGATGTAAAACGGCCCACTCTGCACTCACGCTGACGAAAGATGGGGGCCCACCTTTGCCATTTCTCCACTGGCCTATATTTCCCCCCTTAAGGGGGAAAGGAAAAGATTCAAGCTCAATAACTGTATGACTAATTCTTTTACAAGAAATTTACTCAACTGAAACGAAAATAGAAAACAATAAATAAAGAAATATCTCAAATCATTTATGGCTTCGAATGCATTTCGTCAATGAACTTATATAGTTAGGTTCGTAACAATGTACTTATGTAGCTAGTTTAGCAACAATGTACTTATGTAGACAAATATGTTCGCAATAATGTACTTATGTAGTTGCGTTCCAAGTTCATCATTTTAAAAAAAAAGTCATGCGATGCCATGAAATAGTGGGTTGCAGATCTTTGGTCATTTTTTTTTTATTGTAGGCTGTGTGTATTGTATTTCTAAACGTCGTTTAGTCGTTTTGTGCTCTAAATGGTCAATTTTAAACTATGAGGTTGCATTTCATTCCCTTATAGACATTAACCCAGATTTAATATTCAGCATTGGGAAATGCACAATTTAACTCGTAGTTATTTGACGGCCACGCCTCCAATTTGAAATGATTATCCGAATGAAATAAGAACAACTTCCTATTCCTTCTTGTATTTTTATTCCAACTGAGTGGTTCTCGAACTTTCACGTTTCGCGACCCATCCGTCCTCAAAACTATAACCGTTTTGGTTTTACGACCCACTGTAGAAAAGCTATTTTTATTTTATCGACTCACTGGTCAGGAATAAACTATGATTTGAAAAAAAAAAAGAATATAAGCTTTAAGAATTGTATTTACAGATTTCCCATTTTATTTTGCAGAACTTCATACTTTTAGCTAGAAGCATATAGAGAATCAGAGTTGTAAATGGAACAGAGTATGTAGAGAATCAGAGTTGTAAATAGTATGTAGAGAAACAGAGTTGTAATTAGCATATAGAGAAACAGAGTTGTATATAGTATGTAGAGAAACAGAGTTGTAATTAGCATATAGAGAAACAGAGTTGTAAATAATATGTAGAGAAACAGAGTTGTAATTAGCGTATAGAGATACTTGATCCCTTATTTATAAAGTTAAAAGTGCTAAAAGTCCATTTTCAGGACTAATTCCTATAAATATTTATTCTAAAAGGGGGCCCCAACAATTAATAGTACATAGAGCCCCGAGGGCCTTCAATGACCAAAGAGCGCCTCTGCTTTTAGTGTTCAGCGTAAGGGAAAACTGTACAATACAATTTAGCCAGCATCAAGTTTCAAGATAGACGACAGTAACTGCTAAACAGAGCCCGAGTGACCCCATGTGTATGGGGGTCCCGAATCTAATCAAATCGTCGATAGGTGCAAAAAGTCATACATCATTTTAAAGGAAGGCTTCCACAAACGATTGTTTAAAGAACCCTTTAAGTAGTTAGCGCCGGCCTTTGTACAACGATGTAGCAATGAACATTAGCAAGAAACATCCGGGTTATAAGATTTTATACGGATGGGCTGACGGATAGACAGATAGATACGTAGTTTAAATGCTTCAGCCGGTTCACATTTATAACGATCAAGTTTGAGATTTTATACATCTTTCATTCATTTAGCGTAACCAATATTACTGATGCTTTGGGCGCACTTTACTATTGCTTTCCCATCCCCGGGACAAAAAAAAAACTTAAGTAAGACAAAAGTCGCCTCTGGTTGTCGGCAGGCAGTTCAAGTGCCGCTTGGGGCGGTTCGTTCACTCCGCCAAGTAACGCCCTTGTATGGACAGTTAAGCCCATGCTTAACAATCTGCTCAAGGCCTGACATTGAATGTTGTTGACTTCAGTGTTAATGGGTTCAAAGTATCGCACGGCGAGTAGCCTGCCCTTTGTTTTAAAAAAACGTATGCTAATGAAGGAATAATTACTCAGCATACATCCGACTGAACACACAATGCCGAAAGCTTAATGGGTTGTTTTTTTTTTCGGGCAGAACAAATGCTATATTTAGTTTTATCGCTTTAATTGCTTTTTCCCTATAAATCACGCTGAAATCTGACATATGTATGTGTGCCTGTACGTTTGCAATTGCAATCGCTTCATTTATCTATGCTGCGCAAGAGATTGTTTTTTTTTAAACCTTATTGAGTGGAACTATGTTTTAAGGCTGATGTTTTTTTAATGGACTTTGATGAAGTGTTTTAACAGATGTATATAGCAGAGCATCGCTGAGAATTTCTGCTGTTACCAAGCATGAAAAACGTTTCTGTTCAGGTAATAGATTAAAATATTACTATGAAATACACATTGATTATGAAAGATGACACTTATATTTTGTGGGATAAACACGCGTTACGACCAGACGGTGAAATATTTCGGATGTGCAAACATAATTTTTCGTCATTCAAATAGAAGTATATGCAAGGAAAAAAAGGGGTACATTTTAAAATAATTATACTTGTACCAAACTGGATTTTGATTTCAATGGAATGTTTAAAAAAATTAATATCATCAGGTATTTGTCTGTATTGAGGGTGTGCTCTAAGAAATATATCTATAAATAAAACATATTGTCTTCTTAAAAAATTGCATCTCTCAAAAATTTGTGTGAGAACCATTCAAAAGGAACACTACGCACGCGAATGTTAATAAATTAAAACCAACGAGCTTCCTGACTCTGTTAAAATTTCTACTCATATAGAAATGAATGACTCAGAACTACTGGAGGGCCATTCGGTCAGCGCGGGGTCAAACAGAACAAACTGCTCCGCCATGGAAGTGGTCAGGCTGTCTAGTCCCCCCATCATCCACAACCGGGGCCTCCTGGTCGCTGTGGCCACTTTCCTCTGCCTGATCGCAGCGCTGACCCTCTTCCTGAACGTTGTGGTCATCATCGCGGTCTGCTGGACTTCCTCTCGTAGGTGCAGGCCCGGCAGGAGCCCCAGGGCCGGCAACAACACCCGGGTGGTCAAGCTGCTGATGGCCTCGATGGCCGTGGCCGACGCCGTGGTCGCGCTGATGATCATGCCGCTGAGAATCTCAGAGATCGTCCACAACGGCAAGTGGGTATTCCCGATATACATGTGCAAGTTTCGATCGCTGGCCAGCGTCTTGCTGTGCAACGTGTCCATCTACCACGTGATGGGGATGGCCATTGACAGGTACCTAGCCATCTGCAGGCCAATGATGTACAGGATGTTGACGGTCAAAACCGGATGCGTCATGGCCGCTCTGTTCTGGTGCGTCCCTTTGACCCTGAATACACTTCCGTTGGCCTTGAAGTGGATTTTCGTAGTAAGGTCACGCAAAGAATGTGAAATTAACAAGTACGAATACTGCAGAACAAAAATGTACGAGCTTTATTCTGTTATGTGTGCATTCATAACCTTTTATATTCCTTTCACTGTGATCTACGTCCTTTACGTGAGGGTTTTGCTTGAGATTCGAAAGGTTAACCATCGCTCGTTCGGGGAAAATCGTATTCGAAAGATACTCAAGCAAGAATCGCAGAAAACAAATAAAGATAACACTGATAAGCGAGTCGATACTGTTAGGTTGCAAGGAAGTATCGAATACCGAAAGACCAGTAAAGAAATCTTTCGGAAATCCTCTTCAAGTACACAATTATCGAGCAGTGTGTCAAATAAAAAGGCCAAAATGAGTTTTAGCGGGTCGGCATCTTTTAGAAAATCTGGCATAAAGAGAAAAAGCACCAAAGCTCTACTGACTATTGGGCTGATTGTCCTCACCTTCACGGTAACCTGGCTGCCGTTCTCGGTGTTCAAGGTCGTGTTTGGCTACAGCAAAGAATTTGATTTCCCGCCCTGGGTGTTCACACTGACCATATGGATGGGGTACTTCAACTCTACACTCAACCCTGTTTTGTTTTGTTTGCACAACGGTGTGAGGTCTTCGGTGAAAAGATTACTTTTCTCTTGATGGAAATTTAACCCCCTCCAAAATGACGTCATCATTTTGTGTACCACAGTGTAAAACTCGTCTATCAAGTCATTACGGGGCTAGTTGTTGTTTTTTAATGCATGTGCAAGGGAGGGGGGGGGAGGGCACAACGTTGTTTGCTCGTGCAATAATCTTATCTTTTCTTTTTCAGAATTGCATAATTCCTAAATGTGCTTAAATGATTTTATTTTTCATTTATGAAGCTTTAGTTCTAATGGTGTTGTTCTATAATTGTTAATAGGCTTGTAAAGTGAACAAAAAAAAAAGTCTTATTTTTGTGTATTTTTGTTCATAATCATTCATACTCCATACGGCCTGTTATCAAAACTGAGTTAACCATCAGGCCCATAAGCCAACAGCCTTAGGCCAATGACAAAATTCGGCCCTCATATATCTGTTTGTCTACATTTGTGATATATTTTGTTTTGGTTTTTCTGCATAATTTTGGACCGTTTTATAATAATAATAAAAAAAAAAAGCTTTAGGCTCCAGGTAAGCTTAATCCGACCCCGCTCATTATCATGCAAGTTTCCATTAAATACGTTTTACTTATATACAAATGTTTTTTTTTTCAGTAAAGTATGGCAGTCATCTTGTCCTCGTTTGAAATATTTAAATAAAATAAATTAATTAATAATTCGGAATGTTTTTGTTGTTGTTGTTATTTTTTCCCCCTTTAAAGTTGAAGATTTCTTGTGCATGAAATACATTTTATTTGTAAAGTTTCTGTATTTGATGTTCACTGGCAAACTTTTTTTCCAAAAGAAAATTATTATTTTTCAAAAGATAGTAAAAGTTTTGTGTTAAACCTATTTTTATTGGTGGATTTTGGTGGTGTAGGGTGGGGGGTATTAAAATCTCTTCTTCGTATAACAGATAGCATTATGAAGCAATATTTGACAAGCGTTGGATTGTTCCCCGCACTATATAGGAAAGGATGAAGGGTTCAGATCGTGGTAAGGCGGGCTCTGCTTTTCCAACAGCTCACTAGCAGGGCTCGATTTACTGCCGGGGATATCCCCGGCACTGAGAACTGTCATCCCCGGGGATGAAACCCTAGATATTTATCCCCGGCACTGGTTTTTTCTTAGATCGAGCACTGCTCACTAGCATTGCTGGCACTCGAACACGATACTGGCACGCTTCACCCAATTAGGTTCACATTCTTAACGTTGCTTGAGTACCATTAGACTACCAGACCACCAAACTACTAGACCACCAGGCAACCAGACTACTAAACCACCAGACTACTAGACCACCAGACAATCAGACTACTAAACCAAAAGAACACTAGACCACCAGACCACCTGACTATGCTTACTTTAATGTTGACTGCTGGTGTAGATATGAATCTTTAAATACTCTCGAACAAACAACTTTATACATTGTATTAAAGTGTTTAATACATTTAAAAACAATAAATTAAAATTAAAATAAAAAAATACATAGAGAACCAAAGACAATAGGCTTCATTTTTTTCACTTTAAAAAAAAAAAAGAGATAAGCAACTGGTATGTAATTGAACTTGTAAAATAAATCCTGACCCGGTTTCTTTTTTCATCCGCATTTGATCCTTCGACTGATGAAGTTTGTTTCTAGAGTAGATATCAACATTTTCAAAGAAGTCTTCATGCTTTGGTGGCAGCAGAATAACAGCGGGCTCAGAGCAGAGTTGCAATATCCCAGCCAAGAAAATAGCACAATGGTCCATATCGGGAATTGAATGCCCTTGTTCAGCCCGTGAATGCACATGAAAATTGCGAACGGCAGCCAGCAGACGATGCAGCTAGAGATCAGAAGCCCAATTGTTAAAAAAGCTTTATTGTTCGAACGAGATCTCTGATGATGTTTTGCGTTTTTGTTGTTGGCTGCTGTGGCCGTCGCCTGGGGTAGACTGCACTCATGAGGCACCTCCTGCTTACTTGTCATTGATGTATTGGCATTTTTAACCTCAGACGTTGCAAGTACTCCCGCCGAATCAATGCCGAATGTTTTAGAAAAATCGATGAACCAGATTGATTTTCGTAAAGCTTCCATTTGCGTTGACGATTTAGTTTGTGTCTTCATCTTGGCGGGCTTAAATTTATTCCGTTTTCTATCGTGAAATTTTTTAATCTCTATGAGAATCAGTAAGTACAAAACACATATCATTAAAAAAGGTATAAAAGATGTGACGAACGGCCCGCCAATTGATAGAACGTTGTTGTGTTTGACCTCGCAGACATCGACGCATCCTTCCTTACCGTTCTCCACGACCACCCAGTCGAAGAGGTCGCACAGCGCAGTGATTACAAAAGGAATCAGCCAGCTCAGACCCACCATGACGAAGCCCGTCCTCAGACCGAGAGTGCGATGGAATAGGGGTCTGCACACAGCCCAATAACGGTCGACTGCCATGAACAAGATGTGAAGGGAGCAAACCTTGCATATGAAGATATCGATAAGAGACATGTATTTGCAAAAAGCCTGGCTGAAAAGCGCTTGCTCTTTGTACATCATCTGGATAATCGCCATCGGCATGGCGAAGCCACCGCTGTTCCGCTCAACGCAAGTGAAGCCATGAGCATTTTGGGGATGCTGTTTCCACATATATGACTTGTCCTGCTTTTACCTTTCATTCTGCAATGCACGTGCGAATAGACAACCGATGCTATCACAGTAAAGTTCGAAACCACGGTGAATACTGTAAGTACGGATAGACAGACAGTTAATGAAGCTATTACTACTTTGTCATTAGTTAGCACAAATGGTGGACGACCTGTATCACTTGAGTTATTATCACAAGGCGGTGTTACGTTGGATGAGCTGATGAAGTCCATATCACTAAAACACTTTTTATTAAAATAAATTTGTTTTTTTTTTGTCTTAATGTCATGAAGCAATGCGATACCCAATAGCAATCAACGCAATCACTTCCACGGTTTATAAACGGTCTGTGGAATCGAAACGATAAACAATTCCTACACGTCGTCTGCATTTAACTTCGGGTAAAAAGTCAACGGAAAGAAAAAAAAAAAGAAAAATTCGCCTGAAATTTGTTTTGGAAAAAATCGATTCCATAATATCGTGACTATCTATTTTTTGTTTAAAAATCGAATCAGCGTTTGAATTGTTTTCATTTTACCATAATAAAATTAGTATCATGTTTGAGCAAGTTTTTTTTTTTTTTTAAATAAATGGAATTGCTTTGAATAATGGGATAATGCTAGCAGCGGCGTAGAAAGCTTAACTCGTGCCCGGGGCACAATACCTTTTTAGCGCCCCTCCATTCGAAAACCATAAAATATATATATTTAAAATATACCATTTAGCGCCCCTTTGTGAGTTGCGCCTTAACCCGCCCCCCTCTCCCACCCGCTACGCCATTGAATTCTAGGATAGTATAACTAGAACTCTCTGGAGTTCACTTCGCGGAACAGGGAAGTGATAAAACGCCTCATCCCGGATCGGGTCAGCGTCTCTTTTGTTGTCAGCCCGATACGCATGTTGTAAGCCACGGGTTCAAATCCCAACCAGTCTAATCTCCTGCCTAGGTTTTTCGGCGGTGCCTCAATAGCTATAACAGATTCGGCTATACTGAAACAAAGGCAACAATGTTATAAGCAAACACAAAAGTCCCATTTGTGTCAGGATGAAGAGGTAAACATCGAATATTCACAGGGACTTCTATAATAATCTATTTCACACAGTATTGCAAGTATTAGATCCCGGTGTCGGACGGTGTAGAAGATGACAACTGGAGTAAACTAGGAGAAAACTAAACAATTACTAATTAATTGCGTTATAGACCTGGGATGCATCATTTTTTTTGGCAGTTGAGATCAAAATTAATAGATTGGGGTGGATAGGGCACATAGAAAGAATGGAAAACAACAGAGGTCCAAAAGCAATATATAAGGCCTACAGGCAGACCAAGAAGCAGATGGTTAGAGGAAGTGGAGAAAGACCTTAAAGCCATAGAAGTGAGAGAGTGGAGAAAGAAGACCATGGATCGGGAAAAGTGGAGAGGAGTAGTATGGCAGGCCATGGCCCTAAATGGGCTGTAGAGCCAAAGGAAGAAGAAGAAGGCATGGGATGGTCAAACTTATTGAGCTCCGGACCGCATTGGGTAACAAAACTGACCAGCGGGCCAATCAATAGCAAATGAATGGAGCGTGGACATGAACTAATTTAATTAAATGTGAACATCATAGCATAAGAAGATAGTGCCCGTGCTTCACTCTGAAACGAGTGGCGGACCACGGGTTGGATTAAAGCGTCTAGCTGGCCGGATTTGACCCACAGGTCCTGAGTTTGCCCCCCATGGCTATTCTAGACACTTTGAAATACACACCAAAAAAGACATTTTAGATAGTGGTTAAAACAGAAAAGCAAAAAGAAATTAATATAAAACGATTGTAAAATACTAACGTGATGAATGAATAGGCTTTATTAATGATATCAATATAGATCAGTGCTCTGAAGTGAATAGACACCCCGAAATGGAATGGGACAAAAAATAGAAACATGGGGGGGATAATCCGACTGAATGTTTAATTGCTGAAAATCAGTCTTATATTAATGTTTTGCTTTATTTATATAGATGTAGATGATACATTTGAGTTGGTTAAATGAAAGCACACAAGAATGTATGATCGGACAAGTAAGGCGCGATTGACGGGCTGGTTGTAAGAGGAGATAATCACGAAATTTTATTCATCATGAACACAAAATAACATCGTAATCAGGGGCGCCGAGAAGGTGGGGGCAGGGGGGTCATTGCCAGGGGGGCCCGCATCTGTAAGGGGGCCCGACCGCCCCGACCTTGTCAATTTTTCACGACTTATTGTTTATTAAGGGGCCCGCAATGATGTCCAGCCCTGGGGCCCGTGCTGGCTTTCGGCGCCACTGATCGTAATGACAGCGCGGCTTGTAAGCGAAGATGTTCAAACAGCAATTAATTGAACTGTGTTTGTTTATACTTTGAACGACTGACTTTGAAGATAAAAAAAAAGGAAATTAACTTTTTATTACCTTTTAAATATGTTTCGCCTGACGGCGATAAAACATTGATTACAATATTAGAGAATTTTGTTCAGTTTAAACCAGAAAACGGTCACGTGTCCCAGCCGTTTAATAACTTGCGTGTGTTTTCATGTATGTGTGTGTTAGTTGTTCCATGTTTGTGTTCGTGTTATAGGACATATTTTTTTATAAAATATATACATTTCAAACCTGTAGTTTTAGTTGACCCGGGTTGTCTAACGTGAATGTTTGATTAGATTGACAAACAATTCAGACCTAGATTTTTAAAATAGTTCTGTGTAAGATGCAGCAGTAAAACTATCCAGACTTGCTCTGCTCTTAAAGTGTATTGTATGAATAGTTAAAGGACAATTCATTCAGATAGGATAAACTATTGCTTAAAAGAATAATCTTTACATCCTTTTAAAAATTGTAACGTTGTATAGTGAAGGCTAAATCATTTTTTTTCACTTTACAGCTTGAAATGATTTTTTTATATTTTATTTTTGCCAACTTGGAATTCTTTGATTACTACCTAATAATTTCTTCAAGAAGACTTAAACTGAGTTCAAGACAATACCAATGGTAATAACACACGGAAGCAACGTCATTCTGAATTTGAAAAAAACAAAAATTTCATTGGATTTATTTAAATTTTAAAATAAAATAAACTATTTTGACTTAACTCATCAGCAGTAATAAAAGAAAAAAAAAACTTAAGACAAAGTATTAAAACTGCGATATCTTGGAACTTCATAATTTCTGTTGAATTGTATTTATCTATTTATGAAATTTAGCGCATCTTTTATGCATACATGTCTTTGAACATAACCAACTGCACAAAGTTAGACGTGGTCATGGTGGTCACTCCGGTCATCAGCGGCAACACAAAACTTCTGGTCACCCTGGCAGTTTTATTGTGTGTGCTGGACGCCTTGACCCTCTTCTTCAACGGCGTATTAATTGTGTCCATATGCAGGTCGTCTTTTCGATGCGGCGGCGGTGGAGGAGGAAGAGGAGGAACCAACAGCGGTCTCAGAGGAGGCTGCGGAGGCGGAGGTGTCGGCAACAACACCATGGTGGTCAAGCTCCTGATGACCTCCATGGCCGCGGCGGACGCCGTTGTGTCCACGGTCATCATGCCTGAGAGGATCAACGAGATCATCCACAACGGGCGATGGGTCCTTCCCTTCGACGAATGCAAGTACAGGGCCATCGTGAGCGTGTACATTGCACGGTCTCCATCTATCACGTGGTCTGCATGGCCGTCGACAGGTACCTGGCCATCTGCAGGCCGCTGTCGTACCGACTGCTGACCATTAAAACCGGATTCATCATGGCCGGAATCTGTTGGTGTATTCCCGTGTTTTTCTACCCGCTCCCCGTGCTCACGGAGTGGGTGCTCATGGTCAAGCTGGACGGCGGGTGCGTGATTAAGAACAGTCCTTGCAGAAATGGCAGTCTGGAATTTTTTACTTTGATCGGCGCCGTAGTGTCATTTTATCTTCCGTTCTCCTTAATTTTTCTCCTCTACTTAAGAGTACTGATAGAAGTTCGAAGATTTCAAAACAGAAGCAGAAATCTGACTTCCAGCGGTCAAAAGCAGACTCAAGTAAGTGATATTACAAATACATTCAAAGACCATGAATTGAGCCGAGAAGTATTTGGAGAAAGTAATGTCGACGGACAAATTACACATTTTCACCCAGATACAACCAGTAAAACTAAAAATAACACAGTCTTAAACAAAACAGATTTGTCTCAAACTGGGAGAAATTCAAAGAGTAAATCTGGCACAAAAAGGAGCAATAAAAAAGCTCTATTAACAATTGGCCTGATTGTCGTTAGTTTTACTGTTTGCTGGTTACCATTTGCTGTGTATATGGAAATATTTGCGTCTAACGTAGAAACGAAGTTCCCATCTTGGTTCCCACCATTCACCATGTGGCTGGGTTATTTCAACTCAACTTTAAACCCAGTTCTTTTTTGTTTTCACCGTGGAATCAGAACAGCAGTGAGAAAAATGCTTTTTTCTACCGGTGCGTAATTTGATGTAAATTTATTGAACAAATTTTGCTGAGAAGTATTGAATTTTCAGTTCCGATATGGATTTAATGTACAATGTTCCCTGATTCAAAACTCAGTGATTTGAAAAAAAAAAAAGAATAGTCATATAATATTGCCAAAAAAAAATTCACAGTATTCTTTGTAACATTTATGTCCAAGTGACCGATAAGCGATTTATTGATGTTATTTGTTGAGTTGATTTACGCTTATATGGGACGGTGTACCGGTGAATAAAATTTAAAAAAAAATTCAATTTTCTTTATTGCATTTTATAAATGGCACATGTGTTGTGAGTTAATTTGTAGCACAAAATTACCACACATTTTAATAGAGAATCTATTAAAATAAGGATTAGCCATTTTTTCAATAATGTTTTCTCTGCAAAAGGTGCCAGTTGGCGCATAATCCAATCGGTTTAATTAAATCAGTGCAGGCTTAAAAATAAAGTTTCCAGGTCAAATTCAAATGAATTTAGTTTTCAAACAAATGCATGTTTATGTTCTACTTCATAATAGGAAAACGCAATTCTTGAGAAATACGATGCTGAGTTAAGCAATGAGGGTGCATGCCCTTGAAAAAATATTTAACAATATCTTACTAGCATTTTCTTTGTCCATTTTATGAAATAATATACTGATGTTAGCTCATGTAAAGAAAGCCAAATCAAAGCTCATTATTGCCTAAGGCCCCGGGCGTAGAAGAAAATATTGGGCCCTTTTAGAAATAGAGAGACACAACATAAGGTATTGAACTGGGCTCCGTGGGACCCCTAAATATTCGAGGGCCCTGGGCGCCCCTCGTTAAATCCGCCTCTGCTAATTGATTATTTCCATCAGTTTGGTTACGTCATATTTAAATGATCAAGTCTTTTTCATATCTACATTACTGGACGACAGGGGCGCCGAGAGCCAACAAGGGCCCCAGGGCAGGATATCATTGCGTGCCCCTTAATAAACAATGAGCCGTGAAAAACTTGACATCGTCGGGGCGGCCGGGCCCCCTTACAGATGTGGGCCCTCTGGCAATGACCCCTCTGGCCTCCTCTCTGGGCGTGCCTGCTGGACGATACCAAGAGTTTGGTAATATTATATTTTTTGGATTAAGACTTTTTATTATTTTGGATTAAAATTACTGACAGATTGGTTGGTTGACAGGCAGAAAAAAAATAGATAAACATGTAGATATCATGCTTAATAAATTGTATCTATTTAAATATATCGAAGATGTGTAAGATACATTAAATGTTATGCAGTTGAATATTTGTAAAGTGTTTTTTTAAATGGAAAATAAATGTACTTTTGATAGTTATAATGTGATCTTGGTGCAATAAACGAATGAAATCAAACTTTTTGTCTGTCAAATGTCTAATTTTCTAATGTAGTGTGAGGATAGGTCAATAATTACTCATTAATATTCTTTTGACATTTAAATGGAGAAACGTTATAGTATAATGGGGGTTTGAAGCTGGATAATTAATTGAGAGCCACAGAGTGTAAAACTAATTGCTATTGCATGGCTACTGGAGCTGGGTTGGAAATGTATCATTGAGTCCAAATATGGGTTGTATATTTGATTTAGCACAGTTGTTCCAAGTAGGCCTACAGACAAAACAAGTCCACTTACATGTACCCAAATGTACGAGTACGAGTACACACGTTGTATATATTGAAGTATTAAGAGTACAAATAAGAATACAAGTACACACGTTGTATATATTGAAGTATTAAGAGTACAAATAAGAATTCGAGTACAGGAATCGTTAAACCTATTACATGATATCGATTTTCTCGTGGTTAGCACGGTACATCCCCTAATATATTTTACAAACGTTTTATAGTCACTTGCTTTTATATCTAATTTTTTTTTTTTATTTCTCGGTGCATATCGTCTGGATTATCGACATCGCCATAAGAAAAACCACTGACAACTGTTCCACTCAATGATTGTGAATTTATGATGCCATGAGCATTTTACTGCAATGCAGTTCCCGTATTTATGAGTTATTCTACGTTTACCTTTCGTTCTGTATGTACGTACGAATAGACTTGTTGCTTGTTACGTGTTTCATCGTGCAACTAAGATGTTTTAATAATGACAAAGATCCTCAACATCCGACTCGTGTAACATCTAACTGCTTAAAAGCAATAATAAAACGTGTTAAAGTATTTTTTTTTGATGGTTGAAATAAAATGTGAGCACACAAAACTTACCAAAACAATAGCAAAAAAAATGTATGCTACCATCATTATTTGGAGCATAATCTTCTATCTTATTGACCAATCGAAGAGATCGATTCATGGTCGTTCATGGACATTCTTTTACCAGACACGGGCATGAACAAAAGTGGAAGAAAAGGGGGAAGGGGGGAGATAGTTCAGTAAGTATAATGCTCTAGGGGCCATGGGGCTCTGAGGACCCAGAGGCTCTGGGAGTCTCAGAGAGGCTATGGGGACCATGTGGCTTAGGAAGCTCATGGAACTTTAGGCCAATGGGTTATAGGGGCCCATGGAGATCTGCACGGCCCGATTAAGGATTTGGTAGGCCCTGGGCACTAATTAATTAATCATAACTAATTATTTATTTTATAATTGTAAATTCAAAAAAAAAAGTATTTTTCACTTTCGTAGGCCCTTTTTTTGTTTGTAGGTCCTAGGCACGGTGCCTATATTTCCTAGGCCTTAATCGGGACTTGAAGCTCTGGGGGGCCCATGGGGCTCAATTAGGCCAATCAAGTCCTAGACGTCCCATACTTTTAAATGTATAATTTCCTGTTTACCATCATGCATTCATCGTTATACTAAGATATATTTAAGTACCTATCTAATTGCGTCAAAGGTGTATGCATACGATTATTAGAAGTAAAATATTAAACGGACACATTTACCGTAGTAAACCTTTGTTCAAGAGCCTCCAAGTATTATTGGAAAAAAATTGGCAATGTATAAATTTTTGTGCAGTGCCTTAAACAAATTCATATCAGCTACAAGTATTCTTTATAAAAGAGCAGCGTATTTACCATCAGCAGCTCTGCGTGAGCTAGAACAACAATCGCTGCCTAAACATATGCAATCTCTATTTAGCCTATGGTGGCTCGGTGGAAGGTGGTGGGTTCGAATCCATGTGACACTTCAGGTACGCCAGTGCCTTCATTCTAATGATGTCTTGGCCTTTGCAGACAGGGCACTCACTACACAATTATCCCTGTCTACGATGTGTTTGGTGAGTAATAACTGATGACGGTTTCACATTCTGTCCAAATAATAATGTTTGTTTTGATACATATAAATATCAAGCCACACGTGTGTAACACGAATGTTTAAAAATAACTATACTAAAAAGACAAATCGTCGATTTAAAAAAAAAATAAATCTTTATTATCACGTCATCTTTTGGTTATAAAGACAGTAAAGGAAACTGTTATATGAATCCTAATTAATGTTTTCACACTAAATAGATGTGTTGAAGATAATAAATGCGTATTAAATGGGTTATGTTGATAATATTCAACTGATAATACATGTGTTGATGCTAAATAAAATATGAAGATGACAATAAACAGTTTGGTAAAAACTAGGACATATTACTGGTATTCTACTGATACTAAATAGAATTTAAGATGACAATAAACAGTCTGGTATAAACTAGGACATGTTGGTGGTATTCTACTGATACTAAATAAAATATGAAGATGAAAATAAACAGTTTGGTATAAACTAGGACATGTTGGTGGTATTCTACTGATACTAAATAGAATTTAAGATGACAATAAACAGTCTGGTATAAACTAGGACATGTTGGTGGTATTCTACTGATACTAAATAAAATATGAAGATGAAAATAAACAGTTTGGTATAAACTAGGACATGTTGGTGGTATTCTACTGATACTAAATAGAATATCAAGGTGACGATAAAAGAATAAGATATCAGATATAAAATGAAGATAGCATTAAACGTTATGATATTCATATGATATGTGAATAGCTTAAGTGCTCACTCATTTAACCGGACACGCCTAATAAAAAGTGTTATTCTAAATTTGATTGATATATAGGTTGTGCTTTAGTCCTACTAAGTGGGGAATCTTGTATGGATTTTTTGTTGTTGTCTTGGTCAAGGTGGTCTTGTCACTTGTCATGGTGGGGGGAAGGGGGGAAGAGGGGAGGGCGTGGTTAAAAACATGTAACTGTTCAGCATTTTTATCAAGGACCCCAAAATTACCTGAGTCTTTGGCTGCTAATGAAATGTACATTGGCCTTTGTCAAACGTAACTTTCCTATGCCCCAAATGTCCCCATGCCTAGCTAATGCCTTACCCCCTCAACCCATAACCCCCCCCCCCCAACCACGTAAATAAACATTTTCAGATGTACCTCTTTGAATAATTAGCATAACTGTGTCAACATTCTTACGGAGGTTGGGTGGTATCTCATCGGTAAGAGGTAAATAACAATCTATTCACAGAGCTTCTCATGCTTTTGTGAAAACAGAACAGCAATGGGTTTAATGTGGAATTAAAGAATCACAGCCAGGGAGTGAAAACATACAAATTGACATTCTTTTCTTTAGTTATTGCTTGATTGAACATTATTATTGCGAAAGGACACCAGCAGAAGGTGAAGCTCAAGACAAGCAGGCCAATGGTAAGAAACACTTTGCTTTTGCCACTACTGCCAGATTTTTTGGCTTTGTGGGTGAATGTATCTGTCTCTATTATTTTAGCTGAAATTTTTGACGGTGTTAAATTATGATCTGTGCCTTTTTTCATGTAAGATGCAGTCAGGCTATTGTTAACCGGTAAATCATTACTTCCATCGTGTGCAGTGGTGCTACAGAGCTACTACTGTTAGATTTGTAACAGCAATATTTAAAAAGGTTACACTGATTTATTTTCTGTACTGCTTTTTTGTTCGCTGCAATCTTGGATGTCTTAGTCCTTGATTTTCTGCCATTCGAGCAACCATGCAAGGCGATATCAACGTATGCTCATTATGCTGCCAATGCAGTTAGCTGATGATATCTTATCTATGTACACACAGTCCTACTATCAAACAGTTTCTTGCAATTGGCAAAATTCACATCATCATAGCAATACTGTCTTGATGAGCTGCCAGACAACTTTGGCGGTGGAAGATTGCACAGTACATTAGTGAATGGTATTCAGCAGATATCGTCACGACTAGGCCAAGTTAATCAGTTTGTTGGTCTTCTGTTCATGAACTTGACCAAGATATCTTGATGTTCAACAGAGTGTTCTGTTATGCACCCGATAAACCAATCAGTGTTATAAACAACAGCCACAAACTGTCCTGGATGCAGATCTGCAATGCTTGGTGCCGGTTCAACTACCCGGTCAGGTTCTTGTGACACATTGACGACCGTATCACAGTTATCACATGACAACCTGAATATCTTGAGTTTGTTTTCACTTACAAAATGTGTGTGTGTGGGGGGGGGGGGTGAAGGTGCAACAAGTGTAGGCAGAGACGTTATAAGGCTTGTTTGGGTAAGGGGGGGGGGAGGCTGGAGGGGGAGGGTCTAGGAAAAAAATAATTCTCGGGGCCCCAATATATGAGGAAAAATGAATTACAACAGTCATATCCTTCAGACTATTCTAAATATTACTTTATTCGCACACACGCATTGTAGTTGCTAAATATTAATCTGTTATTTTGACTTTTGACGCGAATCGGTATTTCGTCTGTGTGAGTGTGTGTGTGTGTAGGGGGGGGGTGCAGTTTGCACCACAGAACATAAAATGAATATGAATGCTGTATGGTTTGCATATCCCTAAAAACAGTTCGGATATACGGCGGGGTATGGAGTGAAGTTAGGAAAAAAAAATAAAATCATGATAAACCTATACATTAGGGTGATTCAAATTTATTTGTTCACAACGTTTTTATTAACTTCACTTCTTGTTTGCCTTTCCGGGATCATTTTTTGTCTGTCTGTCCGGAATTTGGCAATCCAATTTTAGACCACTTTCCAATAAGCTATAGCTCTGATACTTTCAATATAGCTCAGAACCCGATGACAATGCAATATTCTTACTAATTCATTATGATTTGACAGTTTTACGCTGTTTAGATAGTGAGCATATACACACACACACACACTTATATGTGTATTGTGAAATAACATAGTGTAATAAACAAAACTAATCATTACAATTTTTTCCCTATCGGTTTTTTTTTTGGCAAAGGATTGAGAAAAAAAAATTTAGTTTAATGTAAAATCGTTCAATTATTTTTCATCAAGGTGTACGTTTTTTTCCGTCTGGTATTTGCACAAATTTACAAGTTACCTGTACGATCGATTCATACTATCGATTCATAATATCAAAGAAAAAAATCAATACCAAAATAGCTGAAAGTAGCAAAAAATATGCGGGGTGGCATTCATTATACTAGAACAACATGTGACGGTAGTTGGCAACTGAGTGCGTCTAATTTGTCAGTCTGATGCACATTAGATGGTGAATTATGGGGAAGTGGATGGGCTTGTTTGCCAGTATTCTTATTATTATTATTCTTCCCCTATTATTTTAACTTAATAGTATTATTTATCTCTTCTCCATTTATTATTTATTATTGCTGGGATATTATTTTTTCTACAAATAGTATGATGAAAAACAAAAGAAAACTGAGTAGAAAAATAGATGGACAGACAGACAGACACGGACAGATAGGTAAGTAGGTAGACATACATGGGCATATATTAGTAGGTAGGAAAGTAGACAGACAGATAGACAGACATACTGACAGACAGATAGATAGATAGATAGATAGATAGATAGATAGATAGATAGATAGATAGATAGATAGATAGATAGATAGATAGATAGATAGATAGATAGATAGATAGATAGATAGATAGATAGATAGATAGATAGATAGATAGATAGATAGATAGATAGATAGATAGATAGATAGATAGATAGATAGATAGATAGATAGATAGATAGATAGATAGATAGATAGATAGATAGATAGATAGATAACATAGGCCTAAGTCTAAGCTGCATCTATCAATGACTTAGTTTGGTTTCATACTGCAGCCAACTGTCTACATATCACACTTCAGTCTTGCGTCAACCCCCCCCCCTTCTTCCCGATACTCTACGAACGTCAATCGTCATCTCCGAGATCGTTCCGAAGATATCTCGTATCTGTTCCCACCATCTCCGAGTCTTATCCGTGAGACCATTGGTGTTCACATTTACTGGTGGCTGGAATATGTGTACATGGCCGACGTGAAGTCTTTCCTTACTCTTTATTTTTGAACATTTAATGTAATCATTAAAAAATTAGAAATATGTGCACTGAACAATTATAATTGTAATTGTAAAATAAAAAAAAATATATGTGAAATGTTATTGTTATATTTTAAGTTGATTTGGAATATGCACGCTGGACAAAGTCTACAGAACTTAAAAAAAAAAATCATAAAGGCTGTTAACAATTGAAGCGTTTTAAGCCAGACTAGCCCAGCCTTCATCTTAGATTAGCCCAGTGGTCGGCAAAGTGCGGCTCCGGAGCCGCATGTGGCTCTTTGGCTCCTTAAGTTCGGCTCTGGCATTTAGTTTTTTTTTAGTATACAACTTATTTAGTGTACTACTTATTAAGTGTAATAAAAGTTTACTAAACAAGCTGATTTGGCTCCCAATTTTTTTTTAATTGTTGTAATGTTCATATTTGGCTCTTTGGCTGATAAGTTTGCCGATCACTGGATTAGGCTATAATAGCTACTAGCCCTTCATATAGTAACGTTCCCTTAGTTATAGGGGGCCATTGGGGAAGATAAAATGTTTCTGTACCCACTGCATAATATGCTGTCCCGAACCTAGGGGGCTTAGCCTCTTTTGGGGCCCCTGCATTTTAACATTCGACACCATGACATAAAATAATGTACTTAATATTTATTGTAAAAAAAATTGGGGCCTCCTCAAGCTGGGGACTTTCGAATTTGGACCCCCCCTACCCACCCCCTTGGTATGTGAGCTAGGCAGGCTTAAAAATCTTCAATTGTTAATCAT
>JAGDYQ010000045.1:5626844-5643141 GCA_021962125.1 Bulinus truncatus
ACAGTGAAATCTCGTTATTACGAACGTCAGTGTAACGAATTATTCAGTACAGCGAATTTTTTTTTTGCCCCTTCCCCTTCGTTTATATACCATCTGATAAAAAGTGTCGTTGTAACGAATTTCTTATTTTCAGTATTGCGAAAAAAATAGCCCCTTTGCAGATATAAAATTCCTCCCTTGCAAAAAAAAAATTTTTTTATTCGGTAAATTTCTAAAACACAAGTCAACTTGAGCTCAACTAGACATTCACATTTACTAGATAATGGGAGGGGGGAGTGTGAGAGGAGTAAGATCATACTAAGATGTTATGTAACCTTCAACCTCTACTGGTGACGATGGTAAAAATTAATTCCACCACATGCAGTCAAGCGTCGACATGGGACAGTGGGGGGGGGGGGGGGGGAGAGCGGCAGCGACACAATTACGTAACAACGAACTGGGGGGGAGGTGGAGCGGCGGTGGCTGTTACGAACGGGAATGGGTGAGAGGAGAAGCATTTTAGCAATGGTAGAAAGGGGAGGATGTGGAGAGGGAGAAGCACTTTAGCAATGGTAGAAAGGGGAGGATGTGGAGAGGGAGAAGCACTTTAGCAATGGTAGAAAGGTGGAGAGAGATAAGATGTCAGCCACCTGCACGTAGAGAAAGTGACGTATGTAGGATTAATTAAAAAATCAATAAACCAGTGTTATGTTTGTGTGCGAGGAAGGGCGGTAATGAGAAAGAAGCAAGACACTTTTTTGGGAGGTATGAGAAAGACATAATGGATTTGATGTGTATGGCGGTTATAAGCAAGTAATTAAGGTAGTGTTGTTTTAGTCCCAGGTCATATTTTAGTTTCAGTTTTTATTTCGTTTTTTCTGTAATATTTTTAGTTTTCGTCTAGTTTTAGTTTTGCTTCTAATTTTAGTTTTAGTTCTCGTTGACGAAAAGTCAACATTTTCGTTAACGAAGGTTTTAGTTTTAGTTTTCGTGAACGAAAGCAACACTATATTTTAGTTTCAGTTTTTATTTCGCTTTTTTCTGTAATAATTTCAGTTTTCGTCTAGTTTTAGTCTTGCTTCTAATTTTAGTTTTAGTTCTCGTTGACGAAAAGTCAACATTTTCGTCAACGAAGGTTTTAGTTTTAGTTTTCGTCAACGAAAACAACACTAAATTAAGGGTAGCATTTCCCAACTGCCCAGCCAGGCAATGTTCTTTCGAACATCAACAGTACCAGACTGCAGTTGAAAAAATGATTACAAAGTAACTAGACAGTTTTAGTAAAAAGCAATGTCATTGTTTTGGCTAGGGGCTTGATTAATTCATAAGGGTCGCATTTTGCGAATATGGCTATTAACAATATTGTTTAGAATAATGGCGACGTATAGTTTGGGGTAAAGACAGAAGACTGCATTCTGGTTGTTGGGGAATATTTAGAACGATCTTTTATGCTTGAGAGTGTTCAGAAGAAAATTACAGACTTTTTCAGGTGACTTCTGTGTGTTTGTATTATTTGACATTTTCTTATTATAATAAAATTGAATTCAGTTAAAAATTTTTTAATTATTTGATAAATGAGACAATATGAGTAAGAGAGCCGTAATGGGCACATCGCACAGGTTTCTTATAAATCAAGGGAAGTAGGTCATGTTGAATAACTGTTGCACAAATAAATGAGTTATGTCCCTTAGTTCAATGACGTTGGCGGTATGTATTAAAAACAGAAAATGTCGTGGGGGACCCCCCCCCCCATTTCAGTGTAACAAATTTTCAGTATTACGAATGGATTCCGAGTTCCTGTGAATTTCGTTATAGCGACATTTCACTGTAGTTATGATATAAAAAAAAAGTGTGTATGTTTCTAACCAAGCATTGTCTTTCCTTTTCTTCTTCTGCTAATCGCTGCCGCCTCTCCTCTTCTTCCTTTCTCTCTCTCTCTTCCCGCTTTTTCTTCTCCTAAAGTAAAAAAAAAATGTTAAAAAATAAAAATGAAGGTTAACTAGAAAAAAGTTCCACAATAAAAAACAACAACCTAAAAATAGACAATTGATTAAGAACTTTTACAAAGCTTTCGGTTTATATGAATTATATATCATTATCAGGCACAGTGTGATGAAATTACTGGCAAGAAACAAAGAAAGCCAGATTTGACAGAGATCTGTACATACTTCGCACCTATTCCACAAAAAAAACAAAATGCCTGTACGCTATTTCATTCATAATTTATGACATCTCTGTATAACTAAATCTCACAATAAAGTTTTTATGGACACTAAATGGAAGAGAAAAAAAATATAAACAAATGTCTCTGGGTAAAAAAAAAATAATCTGTCAATGACAGTAGTAGCTACTAGTAAAAATGGCTCAACTTTTAGTGAGCTTCAGGGTAAATAATTTAATAAGGCATACACAAACCTTTTCTTGATCAGCGCGCAATGACTCTAGGTAAGCCTCATCCTGCTGCTGTCTCAGGGACTGATTAAAGCTGCGCTCAGCTCTGTAATAGACATTTAAAGTTTAAGTGGACCCTAAATGACTCACACACTAAATAAGAAAAAAAAAAATTTGCTTGTAACAATCTCATGATTATGCCAATTTCTTTAAGCAAAAGAAAGATGTTTAATGTGAGCTATTCATATTTGCATTCAGGCTTATCACATTGTATATGAGGCATAAATATTTACAGAAAAACGAGAAAAGATAAGAAAATCTGGACTGAAAATTTTGCCTACAAGCTGAAACTTAGCACCCACAAACATTACAGAGGATGAGTCCAAATACATGTATCAACATATAAGAGAATAAAAAAGCTCAGAATCGACAGATAGCCTTTATAATGCTGAAGAATTTTTAAAAAATGAAACTTATTATATTAATGTAATCTTTAATTTTCGGACAATTAGTAAAGTATATACATATTAATCTAATCACAATCAGTGTAATTACCTTTCTGCTCTTGCAGCCAATAAAGAAGATTCATTCTCCGTCATCACTTGCTCCAACCTTCCTACCAACTCTTGTGCACCTAAATTATAAATTGAGGATAAAACAGTTTTTTTTTTGGCAAACACAAATGAAATGCTTTTTACTAGCTCAAAATACAATAAAGTTAATAAAATTACAACTTAAAAGAAAGAAAATAAAACACTGGAAACTTACCAGTTATACTACCTTCAATTCTGGCAACTACGCTCATTTTATTGTCTCTCAATACAATCACAGCTAAGAATGGATAGGCATGTTCTTTTAGAGCTTGAGATACTGTAACACATGAAAATATGAAAGCTATCCGATTCCCAGCCATTTGTGACAATGATTAATTTGGCATTTAAAAATAAATAGCAAATAGCTACATGTAAATGACATTTTTTTTAAGCAAGCTGATAGTCAGAATAACTAGGGATACAATAAAAGAGGCATTTTTTTATTAAAGCATGTTACGTCTTTATATATTTGACATTATTTTTAAATATCAAATGTTAAAAAAAAAAGTTTAAAAGGAGCTTGTTAATGCTTTTTTCAGACTCGTTTGAATTGCTTATTTCTGCATTAATTCATTAATATAGTGTTATAAACCTGGTTCTTTTATAGATATTTCCTTTTTAAAATGAATACAAGCTTACATGACAAAGTTTTTAATATGATGTCACTAGCATGAGTTACATGTCTATTTGTAATATTTCAATGTTGTCAGTTAAAAAAAAAAAAATTTAAGCTGCTTAAAAATTGTGATTTTAAAGAATACCGATACCTCTGTATCCCTCTGGACTACTCGTGTTGCACGCCCAGAATAACATATGAACATTTACAAAATTAATAAAAATGTCACTGCATAAAACATCCCTGGAGAAGGAAAGATAAAATGTATCAAGTGAGAGAAATAAAAAAATGTCACTGCATGATACAGCAAAAAAAAAAAGAAAAAAGGTTTAACACTAATTATGAATCAGGTATTTTTAGGATATAAATATTTCAGAACGGGTGTCTGTCTCAATCACAATGTAGTGCACATACCTACAAAACTGGTCTGTATTTTGGTGCTCATCACTGTGCAAGTACACTAATAAAAAACGCAATTCTTTCTTAGCATCATTTAAGGCCTGAAAAAAATATAATTTCAGTCAGCATTTTCAAATAGCTCTTGATAATGAAAAGCTTCAATAATATATTCATTAATATAACATTATTTGTACAAGATAATCACAAATAAAATATTTTCCAGCTAAAATGATATTTTCTATATGATTCAGCCCATAAGACACACAAAAATCCTGTTTACCTTTTAAGATGGGCAGTATGGAATAGGGAAAGGCATAGAAATGAACAAATAAAAATATCGATATTTATAAATAAAAAATGTTTTTTTGGGAAGATTAAACTGAAGGAAAAATATCTGCATAAAATTAACAGAAATGTTTGCTATTTATTGAACATCTATAAATTTTATCATGAATTTTTTAAATTCTAAAGTTTATTTGTGAAAGGAACAAAACATGGACAGGCATATCAAAATATGCACAAATCTATTATTATTTTCAGGGCCATCAGGGCAGCTGTGACCCAAACACTCGCCAGGAGCCCTGTCACTTTCAAAATTTATGATCATTTAATTCTTTTACTGCAATGAAGTTGGACCCTTTTTTTGGGAAGAGGGTCTCACAAGTCAGACACCCTGATATTTCACTCTTATAAAGAAAAGAAAATTACCTGACTATATGTGCCCTGATAAAATACAGGATGCCGCTGCCCATATTTGGATTCAAATGATGAGATAAATGTTTGAACGTCACGCAAGGGATCTGTCACAACTGATAAAGAGTAAAGTAAGAATAAGAGGATAAAAAAGAGAAAGATTTATTTAATAATCTTTAAACCACAAAATTCCATGGCAGGATATGAATAAAGTTATTAAAAAATCATTTGTTTTATATAATCTGACAATATGAGAAGAAATTAGCTAACGAAAAATTTTGAAGAATATGAGGTAGCTATTATTACCCTTGATTTAACTACTATTATCCTTGATTTAATTATTAGTAGATTAGGTTACTTACTGCGTCTAGGATCTGGCCGAAGGAAACTTACTAAAAGATAAAAAAACAATATGAATATTGAATGGACTACAAATATGACAATTATTCTGAACTTTAAATTGTACATAAAGATGGGATTAAGTGAAAGGCAAGTATTTCTTTTTCTTACTACCTATATTACTTACTAAAAACTCTGACGATATCAAAAACTGTTGTCCACACAAATCTTATTGGCATGGTTAAGAGGTAGAATGTCCATTCAAAAATGCCCTGCGGTCGCCTTCCTGGATACAAAATGACTCTGTTAAAAAAATAGAAAAAAAAAATGGAAATAGTGATAAAGTAAATATCACAGAGATTATAATAGACAAACAGAAAGTAATAGATTTAGAAAATGACAGATCCACAGAAATAAAGTAAAAAAATAACATCTCAATTTTTTAGAGAGAAAACATTAAGTGCCCACAAATGAGCAAAAATGAATAATTACAATAAAACTTATGTAGATATAAAGAGCTGGTTGAGTATACTCCAACAGCTCTTTAGTGAATTTATCTTAGTTGGAAGCAAAGTTGTTCTTTTTAAAGTGTCCAAATTTTTAAACAAAGCTCATTTAGAAAAATGTGTGATCAAAATTTTAAAATTTCTTCTTTAAAACAAGTTAGGAAGCTCAAATTTTACCTTTGATTCATGACCATGTTTAGATGTTAATAATTGTGTCAGATTTTTATATCATTTTAAGAAGTTGTCTTAAAAAAAAAATGTCTCATCTCTTGAGATGTTTTAGAGACTTTATAAGTTTGGGAATACCACCACACTTCATGTACTACAGTCCCGCATTTTTTTTTAACCAAGCTTTACTGTATTAAGGACATTAAATGGATTTAACATTGTTGTTTTTTTATTTATCTGTGAGAAAAATAGTATTTGAATAAGAGACAAAACAAAAACAACAAAAAAATATAGACCCATACAACAAATTGGAAGACTCTTGTATCAGAACTTAAATAATTTTTATTAGTAATGTTTCAAATTGCAAGAATTTAGATGAAATGCTACACTGTTCTTTCTTTTTAAACTGGCATCTTATCTGAAAAAAAATAAGGTTGATAATTATTACTTATTGACACAAAGAAGAATAAAATTTTACAAAATAATATTAATAACAAATTAATTGAGAAACATGTTTTATAGTGAATAAACAAAAAATATGCCAAGCAAGTATATATTAGTAGAAATAAAAAACCAAAAAAGACGATGAGAAAAAGTAAAAAAAAAAAGTTAAGTTTAGACTTAAACAATCAAAACTAAAGAGAATTATCACATTTTTAACATGTATATGTATCAATACATATGATTTAGATAATTTTGAATGCTTTAAAAGTAATATTTGGGACTGAAATTAACTAATGAAAAAAAAAATTTCTTATCCTAATAAAAGAAAAAGGTTTCCTAAGTGCATGGCAATAATTTATATCAATTTAAAAGAATGTTGAAAATTGCACAGGGCATTGAAATTTCTTATACACAGTACATTATGATATAGATTATTGTTAATCTGTGCTGCAAGTTATTACTATGGGTATGCTTAAAGTGTTATCACCTTTTCAAAATGAACTGTCATTTTTACAAAATGCTATTGTTGACCCAGTAATTTGTTAATCGTTTATGAATTATAATATCACAATGAGAAAATATTTATAGTGGATCTTGATTCTTGTCTGAGATAGAATGAAATATTAAATGAAAAAAAACATCAACCTTCAAAATAATGTAATGAGTGTACTTCCAGATAAAAGGCTATGTGCTAAAAATAGACTGAAATACACTTAAGTATCATGGCTTTAAAATAAAGAAACTTCACACAAAGTGAGATTAAATAATGACAGAATATGAATATATTCAATTTATTCATATGCATTTTAATATTTAAAAAATGAAAGAAGAATAAACTTACCTTTTTCGCTGAGTAAAAAACATCTGACGCAAACGATCCAGATTTTGAAATAATAATTTTCAAACACTTAATAAGGTTGAAGAATTATTTAAAATGATAAACAATAGAGAATAATTGGAATATGACAGAGTGACCATTACAGACATTTTAAAAGTTAATCACCATTTTCTAGTCATTTCCGGCACTCCCAAAATTCCAATCGAAAATGAATTTATCAAAGTGCATACACTAAACCTTAAAATGTTACATCATTACTAGTGCTTAATAAAAAAAAAAGTTAACAGCTACTTTAACTATTAGAACAAGAATTACCTTTGGTTTGATGGCTGCAGATTAACAAGTGGTGCTCTTTCTTCTGGCTGAGGAGGAGCTTGATGGAAAACGGTTGGAGCACCCTCTTGCTCATTGAAGGTATCTTGAACTGCTGCTTCAATATTCCAGTCATGACCTTCTAAAATTTGACGGCATCTCTGCATTTGGTCTATACCTGTCAGGTCCTTAAAAACACAGGTCAAAATTTTATTTTTTTTTTTACATTACCCAAGTAATTCAAATATAACTAAGCTAAAACCACTAGGCCTATTTGAAATATGATAATTAACGGCATAATTTATCGTTTTTATAAAACTCCCCTCCCCCCGCATTTAAAAAAACACACCATTTATTTAATATTATATATAGTTTACTTCTGGTAATTATTCAAAGAATGTGAACAATTATTTAACACTAACGTGATCAAAATTTTTTGAATGAAAGGAAGGATATCATTAATGTTTGATAATTTTTATACAAAGAAAAGGTGGACGCTTATTGAAATAGTAAATAAAGAAAACATATGATTTATTTGACTGCAATAATAAAAAAATAAATAAGGTGTAATTAAATAAATGAAAAACTCAAAATGTGAATTTATTAGATGATGGAATCACGTTTATAATAATATAACTAGCTAAAATTTTAACACCATATTCAATATACAGATTTGCAGTACTCAGTCTAGATAGATGGAGCGCATTTCTTTTTTCGAGAACCGTCCAAGCTTAACAAGTAGGAACTGTACAGTTTCAAACTACAAAATGTTAATAAAAAAAAATGTGTGCAGTATTTATTCCCCCAAAAACCCTTCAAATTAGTGCACATCATCTCCTAACACTTGTCACAAACATATCCTCAATTTTAATAGCTTATGTTTTCAATTCCAAAGTCTATTTTCATACCCCGGAACAAAAAAAAATACGGAGTACTTTTTTACATACCCGTAGCTTAAGCGTAAAAATAAATGCTCTCCTAATACAAAGTAATCCAGAATTTATTTAAAAACAGAATGAATATCTAAAAATATAAAATATCCAGATTAAAAATTGTGCCTATATCCCCAGATTGTACCTTAGTCTTCAAATACCCACTTGGTCACCTTGACATATAAAGAAATGATTGAGGACCACTGTTTTAGAATATGATACACAAATACTTTTTAACACAGAAAAAAGCCTGCATTTTGTGACATGGATTTATCTCAGGGAACAATCAATCTTGATAAATTTTTTTCTAAAATAAACAAAAAATGAGTAAATGTTTTGGGAATTCTTGTTGTTATGTTAGACCACCGTTAAATTTGCTCTAACTAGGCTTGTATCATCTTCTGAGAGAGCAAAGTCAGTAAGGCTACTATCATACAAATTCTATACAACAACAAAAAAAAAAAAAAAGGAGGTCGGTTGGTCTCATTTTACACTTATGATAAGCGATGACTACGTACAATTACATGCCAAAGTTAACTTTATTAAAACAACCTTTTTTCGATAAATGACAGTTCCTACGTGTTTCAAATTGTTTAGAAACCTAGTTAATATTTTGATCGATGTTTATGGTTTGAAATGTAAATTCCATTAACACAGAAAACTTATAAACAATGTAAGTATTATAATGTACCTGGAATTGCAACAATTTTTCTGTTTGTTCAGAATTAAGATCATCTTGTGAGACGTCCATATTTACTGCATTTCATACAACATCCGCTTTCGATGTATATAGAACTATGATGTTTTTTGTTGAAAATGTGTACACGAAACAAATAATACCCACCTACCCCTTACAATAGAGCATTAAAAAAATCTTTACTATTGTTGAATTAAATATTAAGGCCAGTAATATAAGTAATTTAAGATATCACAGCTGAGGGCCGCATTTAAACAAAGCATACACGTGTAATTAGAAACGTAAAACGAGCACTTAAATGGTTTAATTGCAAGCCACGTTAAGTGGTAAATGTAACATCGAAAAATTGCATACACCAGGAACAAAAATAAATAGGGTCGCTAAGCTTATCAGATGATACAATGGACTAATGTCACATACACACACATTGAAAAAAAACATAAACAATTCAATTTAGAGGGACATAAAAAAATCCACTCCCTTTAGGCGGCTATCGTGAAAAAATAAATTGCACCCGATCGTTCACGCTATTTACCCGAAGTTGTTATAACCAGGACCGTATTTAGACTGGATAAGGCCCTAAGCTATTTGAGATATGGGTCCCTTTATAAGACCAGATAATGTCAAATATTTAAGTATATATCACAATTCGCTCACTCGCACATTTTTTTCGGGGAGGGCCCAAAGAACGTGGAGGCCCTAAGCTATAGCTTGCATAGCTTATACGTAAATCCTGCACTGGCTATAACATGCGATTTGGATTATTCCAACCCTCATTTTCATCTTGATTTATTTTTGGTATCAATGCTTGCAGTTTACTGAACAACAGAGTGAAAACATTTGGCTGTGATTAATAAGCTGACATGAAAATGGCTTACTTCTGCAAATTTCATCGCCTTACAGCGAATTTTAAGGTCATATTGTTGTTTGACCACTATGTTTGTAAAAATATGAAATATCTAGAAAATTGTGCACAAAATCTGTTATTTTTCTTGAGATTTTTTTTTACTCGACAATGTAGCGCGCAAGCATAAAAATTATTGGATTAGGCTCTTGTTACGGTAAAAAGCATACATTTAATTGCTATCTTCATAGTTTGAGAGAATGAAACAACCCCTAGATAGATTAGATGTATACAGTGGTACAACTAGACCAAACTTTCAGGGGGGGGGGGGCAAAAAAAATAACTTGTATTAAACATCATGAGTCGCAACTTACTGTGACATGTGACTAATTTTGGTCTAATCTTTTAATTTTTTATTTCGGAGGGGGCAAGTGCCCACAATGCCCCTCCCCCCCCCTGTTGCGCCACTGGATGTGTATGTTTAGGTAGGTGTGAAAGTCATAACAAATAGGCCTATATGAGCTCACAAGGGGAGGTAATTGTTGACGAGAGTGAGAATGGCATATATTGAATCTCATCCCCTGGTCTTATTGAAAGCCACTTCACGTCTCGTGACTTTAATCGCGGCAAGGTCGTGCTGACTTAGAACATGACGTGAATCCATCGTGGGCTTTTCGGAGTTGGGACAAAATTACTCTAGGGATATGGGGGCCCGGCGAGCTTGGGCTTTTAGGGAGCCCCTGCATTTTGACATTCGACATCATGACATGAGAGAATGTACCTAATATTTATTGTAAAAAAAATGTTTGTCCCCCCCCCCCCAAAGCTGGGGCCGAGGGGGACTTTTGAATTATTGGGACTCCCCTCCCTAGTTACGCCTCTGCAATCAAATTTATAAAAATATATTTATAAAGAAAAAGAGTTATTAAATGTAATTGCATGTGACATTCAACTAATTTATTATCAATTTCAAATTACAATAACTTTTAAAAGCAGCGAAAATCCCACTAATGTCCAGAGGAAATCACCCCTACTAACAGGAAAACCACATCTGGTGAGCAAGTAAGTAGAGTTCCCTTCGCAATAAAAGGCCATTGGGGACAGATGAAGTTTATATACCCATGACACATAAAGGGATTGTATAGTTAGCATAACGCCCAGCCGCTTTTATTTTCACAAACTTAATGTCACCAATACCTTTACACACACACACACACACACAAACACACACACACACACACGCAATAGAATAATACACACATATATCGGCCTTTCGGGAAAATCAATTTTATTTGACGATGCGCATTCTGTGTACTTTTATATTCTGTGGATTGCGCTAGTCCGCTAAATACCCAAAGTTGACAAGTATTCTCTTTAAAAATTTATCCGGAAAATATCTGAAAAAAAATTTACATAATACTAAATATATAGCAAATAAGAAACAAAAAATTATATCTAATGGACAAAATAAATGCTTCCAGATATATTCATATCATTTCCATATATTTAGATTTCTCCAAAAATATACAGATCTGGTTTTTTAAAAAAAATATCAATATTTGCAGCCCTGTTAATATACATATGGTCGATTGTTTCCCCCCCCTCCGCCCCACCCCCTCCCCCCACCGACAGGAAATGCCAGAAACTATTTAGGATCTAGTTGAACGGATAATAATGAACTTCGACCTCTTCTTGTTTAATCCATAATTATATCAATAGAAGGTAACTCAGTTACATGTTGGTCACGTGGTAGGCACATAAGTGAGTTGCTACAACTGCTTTTTTTTTCTTGTTTGTTCTTTTTATTTTTTGTGTTTGACGGTTTGCACTAACATAGGTCGATAGACGGGACGCATTTGTTTCCAACTGATTTTACATGAATAGTGTTTCCCACCCCCACCACCCCTCACCTTCTTTTATATAGAGCGAACCAACAGGAGAATATGAAGAAGCAAAAAAAAAAGATCCAAAGGGAGGTAAAAAAGGATCTCTGACAGATATTGTGTATAATTGATATATGGTATACAGTGGCTGTATGCAGTGAAGTATTGACCCGGAAAGAATAAGATTATTTTTTTTTTTTGCAAAGGTTTCTGGATGAATTGTTTTATTGTAGAGTCAGTTCGTTCCAGACCTTCATTGGAAACTTATATGAACATACATATTGAAATATCTCGCCCCTCTTAAACTCCCCAGGATAGGTGGAGGTGGGGGCGTTTTATGGATAGGCAGAAACCGGGGTACCGCCTAGGGGCCACCACGGGGCCACCTTTAAGTATTAATTCTTATTAAACTTTATGCTAATAGGGCCCCGAATGCACTTTTGATAAGGATCCCCAAAACATCCCTATAAGTCTACCTAAGGCCCTGAGATACCTAGGAACGGCCAAGGTCGGATTTTAAGATAGGCCGACTAGGCCGTGACCAAGGGCCCCCGTGAAATAAGGGGCCCCCGAAATGTTCAGTGGTATATAAAAATTATTTTTAAAAAACTCAAAAGGGGGGGAGCCTCAAATTTTTTTGGGCCCCTAAAATTGTAAATCCGGCCCCGGGAATGGCTCTGCTCTCACTCACCCACTCAATAATTACCCCTCTCTCTCTCACACATATACACATAATTATTAATTAAGAGATAGACAGACAATAGATACTATTGCTACTTGATTGAAAAGGATAGGCAGTTTGGCACACTAATTGACTGAAACAGACAGACAGTTTGACATACTAATTGACTGAAACAGACAGACAGTCTGACATACTTATTGATTGAAACAGACAGTTTGACATACTAATTGATTGAAATAGACAGACAGTGTGACATCCTTATTGACTGAAACAGACATACAGTTTGACATACTTATTGATTGAAACAGATAGACAGATTGACATACTAATTGATTGAAACAGACAGACAGTTTGACATACTTTATTGATTGAAATAGGCAGACAGTTTGACATATCTAATTGATTGAAACAGACAGACAGTTTGACATACTAATTGATTGAAACAGACAGACAGTTTGACATACTTTATTGATTGAAACAGACAGACAGTTTGACATACTTTATTGATTGAAACAGACAGACAGTTTGACATACTAATTGATTGAAACAGAAAGACACTTTGACATACTTTATTGAATGAAACAGACAGACAGTCTGACATACTAATTGACTGAAAACAGACAGACAGTTTGACATACTTTATTGATTGAAACAGACAGACAGTCTGACATACTAATTGACTGAAAACAGACAGACAGTTTGACATACTAATTGATTTATATACAGATGTTCGATAAGGCATGCAGAAGAAAGACTAATTGATAGAGAGACAGACATACATACCAACAGTCAGTCATACAAACGGACATATATGCACAGCGGCGTAGCGTGGGTATCGGCCGCCCAGGGCGGAAGACGATTTTGCCGCCCTCTCATTTAGGTATTTCAATTTAATCTATACATTTTTGCCGCCCCCCCCTAAAAAAGTAATAAAAAGTGCCGCCCGGTGCGGACCGCACCCACCGACCCCCCTTCCTAGGTACGCCACTGTATATGCATAATATATATGAGAACAAGTTTTGTTTTTTTGACCCAATGTAGTTTGTATAGATTTGATTAGATGGTACTAGACCCTTGTAAAAAAAAAGTTCTACAATCTAACAGCGTAAACAAAAAAAAGTCAAAAGCAGAGGGCAGGGGGAGAGAGTAATGGGTTGGGGTGGGTGGATGGGGAGGATTGAGAGTAGTAGAAGGGATCAGTAAAATAACACTCCCCCCCCCTCCCCCAAAACCAAAAAAAAAAGTATCGGTAATGCGGCTTTAAAAAAAATGTAAACTTATTGATCCGAAGAGCTCCCGGAAGATTTGAAGTGTGTAGGTATAACTCCTAGTAGGTCTTCGGTTTATTCGTCACAGGGCAATGCTGTTTTTGTAATGAAAAGAAGAACACACACACACACAGACAGAGAGAGAGAGAGAGAGAGAGAGAGAGAGAGAGAGAGAGAGAGAGAGAGAGAGAGAGAGAGAGAATTGTGTCACAAGTGAGTTCACTCGTCATCATTTATTTATTCTGTATCGAATTACACAACTTTTAATAAGTTTTATTTTAAGTTGAAACAAAAAAAAAATGAAGGCTCAAGTTACCCTTTTGTTCAATTTTAGGTCACACAATCGTTAGTGAAAGAAGTGAATTTTCAGAAAGAATTGAGCATGACTCTTCTTCAATTGTACAGTGTAGACATGTGTATTCTAGTAGTGGGTGTATTTAACGCGTCTGGTTCTGTTTTCGTTTCTCTGGATCATTCATTACATAAGACAATCATTTCAAGTTGATAAACCTTTATTGGATATTGATTCACTTTAGTGAACGGTTTATTGTTCTCCACCAATGTACAGATATTTTGGATAACAAAAAGCTCATTTAATCTAATGGTAGGTACGTACACACACAAAATATATAAATAAATTAGATGACTACTCTATATTATTATTTTTTTTTTTTTTAATTCCGAAATCCAACAATTGTCCAATGTTGTAGCCCATACTAGTGGGGGGGGAAGCCTCAATCTGGCTTCACTTTATGAACCGAGAGGTGAAATAAACTATCCAATATAACTAGTCAATTCAATTCTCTGTCATAGTATCATATGTTTAATCGTATATGACAACTTAAAAAAAAAAAACCCAACGTGAAATAATGCAAGTGACACACTTAAGTCTATTGATCCGTGATGATTATTGATAGGCTTGTGACACTCCTGAAACAGAGACTAGAGCCGCCCTCTGCTTTTAGGGGGCGCTTAGAGCTAACATATCTCCACATAGAGGGGCGTACGTTAGGTGTAGGAAGGATGATACAAATGCCCCCCTAGGTGCAACGGCCACACATTGTTACAATGTAATTGCAATGTAATTGCAGCAATCAATGTTTTTCCCGGCAGAGGTGGGTTTACCATTACGCTGGGAATGAGGGGGGAGAGGAAGATCGGGTGAGTGTTATATTCAGGACCGTGAGCTATAATTATAGTATATTCACCCCACCATAACGCTCATATCACGGGGGGTCCATCAAAGGCTCGGAGCCTGGGGCTACTGCCCTAATCTACACTCCAAAGTCCTCCACTGCCAGCTTCTTTTCAAACGGGGGGGGGGGGGAGTAAGGGGCACGAAAAACTTTGTTCACGGGCTCCGAAAACCATAGAGACGTATCGAGACCCCACATATGGTATTCAACTATTGTATCAGTGTTTATGTTGAATGATTCAATGATCGATGCGCAATTCATTAGTTCACGATTTTTATATAATTTTAGTAATTAGTCGAAGGACATTATGCTCACTGCAATGATTATTAAAACAAAGGGTTGGGACGAGGATGGGGTATGAATCCCTTAAGTTTTGGCCTAGTTTGTATGTGCCGAAGAACAACCATTCAAGAGGCCCATTCAATATAAAGACAAAACAAACCACCTAGTGACAATTAACTTGTTGTTGTTGATGATTTAATTACGATATGGCAGGATAGAAAACAAAGTTATGTTCTTTTTTATTTTTATTTATACATTCCACTCTTAGCAAGCAAGTGCTAAACGAACATATAATTGGAAAAGGAGAAGGGGGGATAACTGTTAATTACAGTCCTTGTACTGTTGACCAAGTATGTTCAGGTAAGGAGGAACGGTTGGGGGGGGGAGGGAGAGATAGGGAGGTACAAAGCGCGTCACCGCATAATTCAAAACCATAAAAATGCTTAAAGACAAGATTCTTAAGGGAAAAGGGGGGGGGTTGTTTCCACGGGAAGACAATCACATACACAAATTGGTATTGTTTTCAAGGTGTTCACCCCCCCTTTGCCATTGTTGTCGATTGTCCCCCCCCCCCCCCCCGCAAAGGGAAAAGACGGTAACTCGATCTTTCGAAGCGTCGCCATTTCCAACTTTAATAACTGAACCCACCACAGTAGCCTCTGTGCCGTTCGTTGGCAGTCTTTTCTACTATCTATCCATCCGTCCATCCATCCATCCATCCATCCATCCATCCATCCATCTATCTATCTATCTATCTATCTATCTATCTATCTATCTATCTATCTATCTATCTATCTATCTATCTATCTATCTATCTATCTATCTATCTATCTATCTATCTATCTATCTATCTATCTATCTATCTAATCTCTCTCTCTCTATATATATCTATCTAATCTCTCTCTCTCTCTCTCTCTCTCTCTCTCTCTCTCTGTATATATATATATATATATATATATATATACACATATATGTATACATATATATATATATATATATATATATATATATATATATATATTTATATAACACATGGATCACTTGCAGTGTACTAACAACTATCACATTCGAAAGGAATATATTATTATAAATTATCCACTTAATGCTTGCTTTGGATTCGTTATATATGTGCATGCATAAATCAGTTGTTACACATTGTTACACATTGTTACACTTTGTTACACATTGTTACACATTCCCGATTTATAATTAAAAAAAACAAATACATATTATTA
>JAGDYQ010000045.1:5643641-5655183 GCA_021962125.1 Bulinus truncatus
AAATAAAATCCTATTAAAAGTTGTGTAATTCGATACAGCCTAGTAAAATAAATGATGAGGAGTAAACCCACTCAGACACTTTTCTTGTGGGTGTTGTGTGTAGGTGGGTGTTCTTCTTTTATTTACAAAACATTGCATTGCCCTGTGACGTATAAACCGAAGACCTACTAGGAGTTATATCTACACACTTCAAATCTTCCGGGAGCTCTTCAGATCAATAAGTTAACTTTTTTTTTTAACGCCGCATTACCGATACTTTTTTTTTCTTGGTTTGGGGAAGGGGGGGGTAGTGTTATTTATCAATCCTTTTCTAAATTCTTCAGCCCCTCATCCACCCACCCAACCCATTAATCTCTCCCCCTGCCCTCAACTTTTGACTTTTTTTTTACGCTGTTAGATTGTAGAACCTTTTTTTTTTTACAATGGTCTAGTACCATCTAATCACATCTATACAAACTACATTGGGTCAAAATAAAAAATTATATCTTGATATATATTATTTATATGTCCGTTTATAAAGACTGATCAGTTTGTATGTATATCAACTTTTCAATCGGTCATGTCTTTCTTCCTTAACGTTGTATGCATTCGTATCTGTAACAAATCAATTAGTATGTCAAACTGTCTGTCTGATTCAATCAATTAGTATGTCAAAAATGACTGTCTGTTTCAATCAATAAGTATGTCAAACTGTCTGTCTGTTTCAATCAATAAAGTATGTCACAATGTCTGTCTGTTTCAATCAATAAGTATGTCTAAACTGTCTGCCTGTTTCAATCGTTAGTATACTAACCGTTCGAATACCTTCAGGTCCCTTATTTCAATGGGCCCTAGGCCACGGCTCTAGTCGGCCTATTCCAAAATCTGTTTGACCTTGGCCATTCCTTGTGGTATCTCAGGGCTCTTAGGTAGACTTTATAGGGATGTCTTTGGGGATCTTTCTTATCTGCGTATTCGGGGCCCATTAGCATAACGTTTAATAAGAATTAATACTGAGTGGTCCTCCCGTGGTGGCCTTGGCACTCCCGTTTCTGCCATTCAATAAAACGCCCCTGCACCCACCTATTTGAGAGTTTATGGGGCGAGATATTTTCTTAATATGTATACCATATATAATACTTCCAATGTAGGTCTGGAACGAACTGGCTCCACAATAAAACAATTCATCCAGAAACCTTTGCAAAAAAAAAAAAAATACAAATAATCTTATCCTTTCCGGGTCAATACTTCACTGCATACAGCCACTGTATATCATATATCAATTATACACAATATCTGTCAGAGATCCTTTTTTACCTCCCTTTGGATCTTTTTTTTTGCTTCTTTCATCTATTCTCCTGTTGGTTGCTCTATATAAAAGAAGGTGAGGTGGTGGGGTGGGAAGGCACTATTCCATGTAAAATCAATTGGAAACAAATGCGTCCCGTCTATCTGACCTATGTTAGTGCAAACTGTCCAAACACACAAAGTAAAAATAAAGAACAAAACAAGAAAAAGCAGTTGTAGCAAATCAATTATGTGCCTACTACATATCAACATGTAAACTGAGTTACCTTCTATTTGATATAATTATGGATTAAACAAGAAGATGGTCGAGTTATTATCCGTTCAACTTAGATCATAAAATAGTTTCTTGGTATTTCCCTCAAATGGGGGGGGGGGACCGGACCAGGTATACTTAACAGGGCTTGCTAATATTGATATTTTTTTTTTAAATCCAGATCTGTATATTTTGGAGAAATCTCAGCAGTGTGAAATGATATGAATATATCTGGATGCATTTATTTTGTCCATTAGATATATTTTTTTTTCTTATTTGCTTTATATTTAGTAAAAGCTGTACCCTGCAAAACATTTGCAGAGAGTTATATTCCCATAGGTTTGAACATTAGGGCTAGGTTATTTTTGGTTTCGGGCAGATCCGATTTTGTCATGATTTTTATTACTATCGTTTACGTTTGACGATTTTAAACTGGAATACTGCTGTATTAATTCTTTACTTTCGATTTAACGCAGAACCCACACCGCTACTATTTATATAGATTATGTAAATTTTTTTCAGATATTTTCCGGATAATTTTTTAAAGAAAATACTTGTCAACTTTGGGTATCCAGCGGACTAGCGCAATCCACAGAATATAAAAGTATACATAATGCGCATCATCAAATAAAATTGATTCTCCCGAAAAGCCGATATATGTGTGTATTATTCTATTGTGTGTGTGTGTGTAAAGGTATTGGTGACATTAAGTTTCTGAAAGTAAAAGCGGCTGGGCGTTGTGCTAACGACACAATCCCTTTATGTGCCCTGGGTATTAGAAACTTCATCTGCCCCCATGTCCTTTTCTTGCGAAGGGAACTTGACCTACTTGCTCACCAGGTGTGGTTTTCCTGTTAGTAGATCTGCTTTCCATTGGACATTAAGTGGGATTTTCGCTGTTTTTAAAGTTATTGTAATTTATTAAGTTAATGGTCAAATTTGAAATTGATAATAAATTAGTTGAATGATTTATATGTCACATGCAATTACATTTAATAACTCTTTTTCTTTATAAATATATTTTTATAAATTGATTGCAGAGGCGTAAACTAGGTTAGGAGGGAAGTCCAAAATAATTCAAAAGTCCCCTCTGGGCCCCAGCTTTGGGGGGGGGGGACAAACATTTTTTTTTACAATATATATTAGGTACATTCTCTCATGTCATGATGTCGAATGTCAAAATGCAGGGGCTCCCTAAAAGCCCAAGCCCGCCGGGCCCCCATATCCCTAGTTTCGGCAGTGTAATTTTGTCCCAACTCCGAAAAGCCCACGATGGATTCACGTCATGTCGTTCTAAGTCAGCACGACCTTGCCGCGATTCAAGTCACGAGACGCGGAGTGGCTTTCAATAAGACCAGGGGAGGAGATTCAATATATGCCATTCTCACTACTCTCGCCAACAATTACCTCCCATTGTGAGCTCATATAGGCCTATTTGTTATGACTTTCAAACCTTCTACCTAAACATGCACATCCAGTGGCGCAACAAGGGAGGGGGGCATTATGGGCACTTGCCTCCTCCGAAATAAAAAAAATTAAAAGATAAGACCAAAATTAGTCACATGATACATGTCACAGTAAGTTGCATCTCATGATGTTTAATGCAAGTGATTTTTTTGCCCCCCCCCCCCGAAAGTTTGGTCTAGTTACACCACTGTCTACATCTAATCTATCTAGGGGTTGTTTCATTCTCTCAAACTATGAAGATATAAATTAAATGTATGCTTTTTACCGTAACAAGAGCCGAATCCCCTAATTTTTATGCTTGCGCGCTACATTGTCGAGTAAAAAAAAACTCAAGAAAAGTAACAGATTTTGTGCACAATTTCCTAGATATTTCATATTTTTACAAACATAGTGGTCAAACAACAATATGGCCTTAAAATTCGCTGTAAGGCGATGAAATTTGCAGAAGTAAGCCATTTTCATGTCAGCTTATTAATCACAGCCAAATGTTTTTACTCCGTTGCTCAGTAAACTGCAAGCATTGATACCAAAAATAAATCAAGATGAAAATGAGGGTTGAAATAATCCAAATCTCATGTTATAGCCAGTGCAGGATTTACGTATAAGCTATGTAAGCTATAGCTTAGGGCCTCCACGTTCTTTGGGCCCTCCCCGAAAAAAAAATGTGCGAGGGAGCGAATTATGATATATACTTAAATATTTGGCATTATCTGGACTTATAAATGGACCCATATGTCAAATAGCTTAGGGCCTTATCCAGTCTAAATACGGTCCTGGTTATAACAACTTCGGGTAAATAGCGTGAACGATCGGGTGCAATGTATTTTTTCACGATAGCCGCCTAAAGGGAATGGATTTTTTTATGCCCCTCTAAATTGAATTGTTTATGTTTTTTTTCAATGTGTGTGTGTGTGACATTAGTCCATTGTATCATCTGATAAGCTTAAGCGACCCTATTTATTTTTGTTCCTGGTGTATGCAATTTTTCGATGTTACATTTACCACTTCACGTGGCTTGCAGTTAAACCATTTAAGTGCTCGTTTTACGTTTCTAATTACACGTGTATGCTTTGTTTAAATGCGGCCCTCAGCTGTGATATCTTAAATTACTTATTTTACTAGCCATAATATTTAATTCAACAATAATAAAGATTTTTTTAATGCTCTATTGTAAGGGGAAGGTGGGTATTATTTGTTTCGTGTACACATTTTCAACAAAAAACATCATAGTTCTATATACATCGAAAGCGGATATTGTATGAAATGCAGTAAACATGGACGTCTCACAAGATGATCTTAATTCTGAACAAACAGAAAAATTGTTGCAATTCCAGGTACATTATAATACTTACATAGTTTTTAAGTTTTCTATGTTAATGGAATTTACATTTCAAACCATAAACATCGATCAAAATATTAACTAGGTTTCTAAATAATTTGAAACACGTAGCAACTGTCATTTATCGAAAAAAGGTTGTTTTAATAAAGTCAACTTTGGCATGTAATTGTATGTAGTCATCGCTTATCATAAGTGTAAAATGAGACCAACCGTCCTCCTTTTTTTTTTTTTTGTTGTTGTTGTATGGAATTTGTATGATAGTAGCCTTACTGACTTTGCCCTCTCAGAAGATGATACAAGCCTAGTTAGAGCAAATTTAATGGTGGTCTGACATAACAACAAGAATTCCCAAAACATTTAGTCATTTTTTGTTTATTTAAGAAGAAAATTTATCAAGATTGATTGTTCCCTGAGATAAATCCATGTCACAAAATGCAGGCTTATTTCTGTGTTAAGAACTGTTTGTGTATCATATTCTAAAACAGTGGTCCTCAATCATTTCTTTATATACCAAGTCCAAGGTGACCAAGTGTCAACCTTTTCTTGTCCTACAATTCATATTTGAAGACTAAGGTACAATCTGGGGATACAGGCGCATTTTTTAATCTGGATATTTTATATTTTTAGATATTCATTTTGTTTTTTAAATAAATTCTGGATTACTTTGTATTAGGAGAGCATTTATTTTTAAATGGGAGACAATTTTGAAAGGGTTAAAGAGATAGACAAGTGTTATGAGATGATGTGCACTAATTTAAAGGGTTTTTGGGGGAATAAATGCTGCACACATTTTTTTTTTATTGACATTTTGTAATTTGAAACTGTACAGTTCCTACTTGTTAAGCTTGGACGGTTCTCGAAAAAAGAAATGCGCTCCATCTATCTAGACTGAGCACTGCAAATCGGTATATTGAATATGGTGTTAAAATTTTAGCTAGTTATATTATTATAAACGTGATTCCATCCATCATCTAATAAATACATGTTTTGAGTTTTTCATTTATTTAATTACACCTTATTTATTTTTTTATTATTGCAGTCAAATAAATCAAATGTTTTCTTTATTTACAATTACAATAAGTATCCTCCTTTTCTTTGTATAAAAATTATCAAACATTAATGATATCCTTCCTTTCATTCAAAAAATTTTGATCACGTTAGTGTTAAATAATTGTTCACATTCTTTGAATAATTATCAGACGTGAACTATAATATTAAATAAATGGTGTGTTTTTTAAAATGCGGTGGGGGGTGGTGGTGGAGGGGAGGTTTTATAAAAAAAGATAAATTATGCCGTTAATTATCATATTCCAAATAGTCGTTTTAGTTGTGTTATATTTGAATTACTTGGGAAAGGTAAAAAAAAAAATGAATAAAATTTTGACCTGTGTTTTTAAGGACCTGACAGGTATAGACCAAATGCAGAGATGCCGTCGAATTTTAGAAGGTCATGACTGGAATATTGAAGCAGCAGTTCAAGATACCTTCAATGAGCAAGAGGGTGCTCCAACTGTTTTCCATCAAGCTCCTCCTCAGCCAGAAGAAAGAGCACCACTTGTTAATCTGCAGCCATCAAACCAAAGGTAATTCTTGTTCTAATTGTTAAAGTAGCTGTAAACTTTTTTTATTAAGAACTAGTAATGATGTAACATTTTAAGGTTTAGTGTCAGGTATTTTTGATAAATTCATTTGACGATAGTTTTTTGGGAATTGCATAAATGACTACAAAATGGTGATTAAATTGGTAAAACGTCTGTCGATACGTCCTCTATCATAATCCAATTATCTCTCTATTGTTTATCATTTTACAATCATTCTTCAACCTTATTAGAGTGTTTGGAAATTATTATTAATTTCTAAATCTGGATCGTTTACGATCAGATGTTTCTCAGCTCAAAAAGAACACGTTTATTCTTCTTTCATTTTTTAAATATTAAATGCATGTGGAATAAATTTAACATATTCATATTCTGTCATTATTTAATCTCACTATGTATTGAAGTTTCTTTTATTTTCAAAGCCTTGATACCAAAGTAATATTTCAGTCTATTTTTAGCACATAGCCTTTTATCTGGGAGTACACTCATTACATTACTTTGAAGTTTGATGTTTTTTCCATTTAATATTTCATTCTATCTGATGATAGCCTAAAAAAAAAAGAATCAAGATCCACGATAAATATTTTCTCATTTTGATATTATAATTCATAAGCGAGTAACTGAAATTACTGATTCAACAATAGCATTTTCCCGTAAAAATGATATTTCATTTTGAAAAGGTGATTTAACACTAAAAGCATACCCATTGTAATAACTTGCAGCACAGATTAACAAATAATCTATATCATAATGTACTGTGATAAGAAATTTCAATGTCCTGTGCAATTTTTAAAATTCTTTTAAATTGATATAAATTATTGCCATGCACTTTAGAAACCTTTTTTTTCTTTTTATTAGGATCAGAAATTTTTTTTGAGTTCCTTTTTTTATTTTCATTAGTTAATTTTCAGTCCCAAATATACTTTTTAAAAGCATTCAAAATTATCTAAATCAAACGGTTGGTACATATAAATGTTATAAAATGTATAATTCTCTTTAGTTTTGATTGTTTGAGTCTAAACTTCTTTTTTTTACTTTTTCATCAGTCTTTTTTGGTTTTTTTATTTCTACTAATACATACTTGCTTGGCATGTTTATTCACTATAAAACATGTTTCTTAATTAATTTGTTATTAATATTTTGTAAATTTATTTTTGTCAATAAGTAATAATTATCAACCTTTTTTCAGACATGATGCCAGTTTAAAAAGAAAAAAGAGTATAGCATTTCATGTAAGTTCTTGCAATTTGGAACATTACTAATAAATTATTAGTTCTGATTACAAAAGAGTCTTCCAATTTGCTTATGGGTCTATATTTTTTTGTTATTGTTTGTCTCTTATTCAAATACTATTTTTCACAGACAAATAAAAAAACAACAAATATTAAATTCATTTAATGTCCTTAATACAGTAAAGCTTGCTTCAAAAAATGCGGGACTCTAGTATATTCCCAAACTTATAAAGTCTCTGAAACATCTCAAGATGAGACATATTTTTTTAGACCAACTTCTTAATGATAGAAAAGTTCGACATAATTATTAACATCTAAACATGGTCATGAATCAAAATTTAAAATTTATTTCTAACTTATTTGTTTTAAAAATTTAAAATTTTGATCACACATTTTCTAAAGGAGCTTTATTTTAAAAATTATTTGGACATAAAAAAAAACACTTTATCCAACTAAATTGTTCTATTGAATTATTATAAACCATCTTATATTGTAAGTTTTTTGTGTAATTATTTAACTTTTAAAACCATTTATTGTTTTCTCGCTTAAAAATTTAGGGATTATTTTTTTACTTTGTATCTATTTCTTGGATCATCATTTTCACAATCTATTACTGTTTGTCTTTCATTACTTGTCGCGCCTATTTCATTTTTTCTTTTTTCATTTCAGAGGTCATTTTGTATCCGGAAGGACGACCATAGAACATTTTTTGAATGGACATTTCTTATCTTAATAATACATAGTAAAATTTGTGTGGACAACAGGTTTTTGATATCGTCAAAAAGTTTTGGTAAATAATATGGGTGAAGTAGAAAAATGCTTACTTTCCCACACACCCATCTTTACCTGTATAATTTAAAATTCAAGTGTTGTCATATTTCTCTAATCCCATTTAATATTATTTTAGTTTTTTATCCATAAAGTAAGTTTTCTTTAGTACCACAGGATCCTGGCTTTTGTCTAAAGCTAACTATCTACTAATAATTAAAAACAAGGATATTAATAAGTTAAATCAAGAATTTATCTTAAACACCTCACATTCTTCAAAATTTTTAGTTAGCTATTTACATTTCTCATGTTGTCCGTTCATGTAGCAATGATTTTTTATGCTTTTTCATTCTTATCTTGCCATAGGGTGCAGCAGGTTTCCAAAAATTCTTAAAAGTCTTTCTCTTTTTTTATCCTCTTATTCTTACTTTACTCTTTATCGATTCATGATGGATATTTCAGTGGCGTTCACGAAACATTTATCCTATCATTTTGAATTCCAATATTTGGTGGCAACATCTATCTTTATCAGACATATAGTCGGTGTTTTGCTTTTTATTTCTAAGGCTTGAGAAATATCGCGGAAAAATCATTTGAATGTTTAGAGAACCCCAATAAGCTCTGTTTATGGGACCCACATCTTCCCAAAAAAAAAGGGGATTAAAACTGACTGCAGTAAAAATTAGTCGCATAATTTTTGAAAATTGGCGGGGCTCTGGTGGTGTTTGGTTTGGCGGCCTGGGGCCTGAAATAATTATAGATTTTAGTATATTTGATATGCCTGTCCGTATTTTAGTTTCTTTTACGCAGTAACTTTAAAATTTTAAAAATTCATGATAAAATTTATAGATGTTCAATATTAGAAGAACTGTGGAAAAACATTTCTGTGAATTTCTTTTGGAGATATTTTTCTCTGGTTTAGCCTTCCCAAAAACGTTTTATTTCTTCAAATTATTAGAATATTTTATTTATCAATCAAATTTTTTCATTTCTATATTTCCCTATACCCTTCTTACATCTTAAAAAATTGAACAGGTTTTTTTTTTTTTTATTTTTGTATATTATGGCTGAATCATATGAAAATATCATTTAGCTGAAAATATTTTATTTATTAATTATCTTGTACCAAAATAATATTATATTTAATGGTTTGTTACACAGACTTTTTATTATCTGGTTTTCCCCAATGCAAATTATATTTTTCGGGCGCCAATGATGCTAGAAAAAATTGCGTTTTTGTTGGTACTACTTACAGTGATGAGCACGCAATACAAGACCAAGTTTGTGATGTGTGCCCATTATGGTCGAAGGCCGACACCAATTATGAAATATCATATATCCTAAAATACCTGATTAGTATTATTAGTGTTTAAAATTATTTTTTTCTTTATCGGCAGTGACATTTTTCATTTCCTCATTAATAAATTTATCTTCCTTCTCAGGATGTTTTATGCAGTGACAATTTTTGTTAATTTTGTAAATGTTCATATGTTATTCTGGTAAGGTACAACACAAGTAGTCAAGGGATACAGGTATCGGTATTCTTTAAAATCCACAATAAGCAGCCAAATTATTAATTTTTTTAAACTGACTGAGAACATTAAAATATTAAAAATGAGTATGTAACTTTCATGCTAATGACATCATATTAAAAACTTTATCATTATAAGGTTGTACATGTATTAATTTTGAAGAGGAAATATATGTATAAAAAGAACCAGATTTATAACACTATATTAATGAATTAATGCAGAAATAAACAATTCAAGCGAGTTTGAAAAAGCATAAACAGGCCATATACAAACTTTTATCATCCATTGATTTTTTTTTTTTAACATTTGATATTTCTAAAAATTGTCAAATATATAAAGGCTAAACATGATTTACGATAAAAATGCCTCTTTTAATTGTATCATTTAATAGTAACAAACCTATCCCTAGTTGTTCTCGACTACCAGCTTGCTTAAAAAAAAATGTCATTTACATGTAGCTATTTGTTATTTATTTTTAAATGCTTAGAATTAACTGGGAATGGATAGCTTTCATATTTTCATGCTGTTAGAGTATCTCAAGCTCTGAAAGAACATGCCTATCCATTCATTTTAGCTGTGATTGTATTGAGAGACAATGAATTGGCGTAGTTGCCAGAATAGAAGGTAGCATAACTGGTAAGTTTCATAAAGTGTTTTGGTTCTTTTACGCTTGTAATTTTTATTAACTTTTTATTGTATTTTTGAGCTAGTAAAAAGCATTTCATTTGTGTTTGCCAAAAAAAAAACTGGTTTATCCTCAACTTCTATAATTGAGGATTCTTTTAAGAGGTAATAGGAAGGGTTGGAAACAAGTGATGACAGAGAATGAATCTTCTTTAGTGGCTGCAAGATAACGAAGTGCCAGTAATTACACTGATTGTGATTTAGATTAATATGTATATACTTTACTTAATTGTCCGAAAATTAAAGGATTACATTAATATAATAAGTTTCAATCTTTTAAGAAATTCTTCAGCATTATAGTAAGGCTATCTGTCGATTCTGAGCTTTTTTTATTCTCTTATATATGTTGATACATCTATTTGGACTCATCCTCTGTAATGTTTGTGGGTGCTAAGTTTCAGCTTGTGAGGCTCAGCAAACTTGCTACCTTTTATCTTTTTAGACAAAATTTACATCCAGATTTTCCTTATCTTTTTCTTGTTTTTCTGTAAATATTTATACCTCCAAATACGTGTGATAAGCCTAATCTGTAAATATTTATAGCCCCACATACAATGTTATAGCAGCCTGAATGCAAATATGCATAGCTCACATTAAACATATATTTTGGTTTAAGAAATTGACATAATCATTAGATTGTTACAAGCTAATATTTTTTTTCTTATTTAGTGTGTTAGTCATTTAGGGTCTACTTAAACTTTAAATGTCTATTACAGAGCTGAGCGCAGCTTTAATCAGTCCTGAGACAGCAGCATGGGATGAGCCATTACCTAGAGTCACTGCGCGCTGATCAAGAAAAGGTTTGTGTATGCCTTATAAAACTATTTACTCGCAGATCACTAAAAGTTGAGCCATTTTTACAAGTAGCTACTACTGTCATTTGACAGATTATTTTTTCCCAGAGACATTTGTTTATATTTTTTTTACCTCTTCCATTTAGTGTCCATAAAAACTTTATTGTGACATTTAGTTATACAGAGATGTCATAAAGTATGAATGAAATAGCGTATAGGCATTTTGTTTTTATGGAATAGGTGCAAAGTATGTACATATCTCTGTCAAATCTGAGCTTTCTTTTGTTTCCTGTCAGCAATTTCATCCAAACTATGCCTGATAATGATAAAAGAATTCATATAAACCGAAAGCTTTGTAAAAGTTCTTAATTAATGGTCTATTTTTAGGTTTAGCTATTTTTATTGTGAAACTTTTTTTCTAGACCCAACCTTCATTTTTATTTTTTTTAACATTTTTTTTTTTAGGAGAAGAAAAGCTTTTTTAGAAAGAGAGAGAGAAAGAAAGGAAGAAGAGGAGAGGCGGCAGCGCTTAATAGCAGAAGAAGAAAAGCGAAAGACACTTGGTTAGAAACACACACACTATTTTAT
>JAGDYQ010000045.1:5655683-5666337 GCA_021962125.1 Bulinus truncatus
ATCATGAAATTTGTTTACCTCGCAAAGTATGAACAAATACAAAATACATATGACAGAAAATGGTATTATTATTGTAACAAAGACGGCACTGTATGCAAATACGTCAGTAAAAACAATTTGACAGTTATAAAACTTGCCGCAGTCTCCTGTTGATGAATCATCTATCACCAGATCTAGCATTAAACTGAGCGTCATAATGACCAATGGCACCATCCAACAGATCCCAGCCATTGCAAAACCGGATCTGACGGTGAGCAGACGATGAAACATCGGACGACAGATGGCGAGATATCGGTCAACGGCCATAAACATGACGTGGTAGATGGACACAGAGCATAGAAATATGTCCAGCAGGGCGAAATACTTGCAGAGACCCATTGGTAAAATCCAACGTCCGTTGCTGATGATAGGTGTGACGCTGATGGGCATGACGCAACCACCGATAAAAGCGTCACCGACCGCCAGTGACGCCATCAGGATTTTGACGTTGCTGCCGCTTTTTCCCACAGCTCGGTTCTTTCCTCGAATGTCACGTTTGATGTGAGAATAGCACACGGCGGCGATCACCGTAACATTCGTGAAAACTGTAAACGCTGACAGTAAGGATAGACACAGAGATATCACTGTAAGAATTACTTTTCTATTGGGTCCTGTTATTAATTCACTCGAAAATGCACTTATGTTATCACAAGTAGACACGTTAGGGAAAATTGACAAGTTGTACATTTTTTGTGCAATTTGTAAAAAAAAATTCACATCAGAAAAAAAAAACAATGTCATCCTTGCCACGATTTGGTCGAATCAGATTTGATGTTACACAGGAGTGGTTAAAAACAACACCAGCCTCTTTTATTTACGTGCGTTAAAACACTGGCTAATTGATTTAGTAAACAACGATAGTTTTCTGCTGTTAGCTGCACAAATACCTGATGTATATATAATTACTTTATTTACATTTTTCATAACATTTTTCTCCTTTAATTAAAGTTCATTGAACTTTTTGAATGCGTTAAAAAAAAACAACTCTGTTTGTGGACTCTATATTTCAAATAAACAAGTATAATATCTCATGTCGGGTGCAAAATTGTCAAACACCTACACGCACCCCCCTCCCCACATCATGTTATTAAATTCAAGACTTCCCGCTCTTATTATATTACAAAATAATTCCACTACCCCCTACCCCCAAACACCCCCCTTTTATAAATTGTGTTTCATATATATATATATATATATATATGTGTGTGTGTGTGTGTGTGTGTGTGTGTGTGTGTGTGTGTGTGTGTGTATGCGTATGTTGTGTGTGTTTGTATTTATGACGGCGTGGTCACTCCAAATGTGAGCAAATAGTTCTTTGAATGTCCGGCTCTATCGCCACAGCAAGAGATGGTCGTCCGGTATTCAGGCACTCTACTGTAAACCTGAGACTTTTCATGTCGTGGTCGATGCAATATCGGCTATGGTGGGTGAGAGTTTGGTCCCATTGATGGTTTACATGATCTAAGACAGCTGAAGGTAAAAAAAAACAACTGTCAGCACCGACACCACAGATAGACACACACATATTGCTTTTTTTTCACAGCTTTGCTGTTTTATGCTGTTGCTCATTCAAACCGTAACCCAACTAATGTCATCACAGGATGACGCATGTTGAAACAAAACTGACAAATTATACTTTTTATTTAAATCTTAGATTTAAAAAGCACAACAACAAAACACATCAACTGGTTTTAAACACAAAAATGTATGAGGGCCTCCTATTGAATGCATACTTTCAACCATATAATTAAGATTTGATCAAAACAGATCAGGTGTAACCAGGGCTCGATTTACCGCTGAGGATGCCGGGGATATCACCGGCACTGAGAACTGTCATCCCCCGGCTCTGCTTTAGCTAATATATTCCTGCCGGGGATGATAACCATAAACATTTATCCCCCGGCTCTGCAGAATTTTTTTTCATCCCCAGCACTAATTTTTTCTTAAATCGAGCACTGGGTGTAACTGTTCATCATCCCTCACTGTTCTATGTTTTGAGCTATCGACTATACATATACATATTTAATCGAGGTGAATAATTGGTACTTTTTTTCTTCCATTACCTATCTTCTTTTAACGAGTCAAACTGACCTTTGATTGCGAGCGATATGATAATGGACAAATAAAATACATTTCTTACTAACCTTTCACAAATTCTATAAATCAAAATAATCAAAATGATTAATAATAATTAAAAAATCTTACTCCCCCATTATATAGCCTACATTTGTAACGAAATAATCGATGGGTCCCTGATTATCTTCGACAGCTGGGGCCCATCTGACCACAAACTGACCCTCATGTAAGCATACAGAAAAGGAAGTGGCTACCGTTCCAAGTAACGGAACTCCGTATTATTTATTTCCGGGGTCCAGTTATAGATAACTAGATGTGCGCATGTGCGGCCGACGGACTGCATATTATTGCATATTTTTTTGTTTTCGGGGCTAGGGTTAGGAATACGGTTAGGATTAGGGTTAGGGTTAGGCGCAATATCTATAGCCGGACCCCGGAAAAAATAATACGGAGTACGGTTAGCCGAGCACATGCGCACATCTATAGTTGGACCCCATTTCTTGGAACCGTAGCCACTGCGTACCGAAAATTGAAACTCGCCTCAAGCATTTCTTTTAAAATAATAAAATACATCCTGAGTCGAAAATTGGTTCCGAAAATGTGCACGTTATAAAAAAAAAACAATAACAACGATATATAAAACATTATTTATTTATTTTTATCTTTTTAATGCAGTGATGGCGATCCATTGGCACGCGTGCCACAGTGAACACGTCGACATCATTTGGCACGCGACTAAATAATCACTTCCTTTATTTTTAATTGGAGTGTTGGCACTTTGCTATAAATAAGTGTCTTTTCTTTTTTAGGTTGAATTTTGGGCCTGAGGCCCCCAAAAGATTCCCCACTACTGGTTTAGTGCATAAAAAGTCCAGACTGTAGGTTGGAGGGGGGGGGGGTTGGGTTTAAAAGTGGGGGTCCTAGTACAGATGATGTCGAGATTACTTCTTACATTGCAGAGTGAGTTTCTGAATTACGCTTTTTCAGTGGGGAGGGGGGGGGGTCTGCTAAATAACATCTTTTTCACAGCGCGTCTCATGCTTTTGTGGAAACAAAATAGCAACGGGTTCAAGGTGGAATTGAGTAACCCTAACCAAGATACCAAGGTGAATACCTGCATACTAATAGCCAATGGGTTAGAAATTGCCAGAAGACATGATGTTATTGCGAAAGGACACCAGCAAGCGGCGAAACTCAATACAAGCAGGCCAATAGTGAGAAACGGCCTGCTTTTGCCATTGGTACCAGATTTTTTGGCATTTGTTGAGACATTTTCATTCTCTGTTATTTTAGTAGTAGATGTTTCCTGTGTTGAATCTCGTGCTAGGTCTATATTAGTGTGCGATATAGCTACGGTATTATATTTACCGCTGTCTGATGCAGAGGCGGCTCCAGAGATGCCACTGTTAGATTGGTTCCACAGACGTTTGATCACAACACTCTTTCTCTGGGTTGGTTTATGATGTGCCACTTTTTGGATTGACACAGTCTTGACTGCTGAAGTCTTGGATCTTCTCCGATGAAAATGTTTCACCTCGCAAAGTATACAAACATACAGAACACATATAACAGAAAATGGTAAAAATATCGTAACTGTGGCTCCGCCGTAGGCCAGTATACCCGTCACAGCAATTGTACACTCATATGACTTATTACAATCAACTGATCTTACTGACGCCAGATCTAGCACTACATTGAGCGTCATAATGACCAGTGGCACCACCCAACAGATCCCAGCCATTGCAAAACCGGATCTGACGGTGAGCAGACGATGAAACATCGGACGACAGATGGCGAGATATCGGTCAACGGCCATAAACATGACGTGGTAGATGGATACAGAGCATAGAAATATGTCCAGCAGGGCGAAATACTTGCAGAGACCCATTGGTAAAATCCAACGTCCGTTGCTGATGATAGGTGTGACGCTGATGGGCATGACGCAACCACCGATAAAAGCGTCACCGACCGCCAGTGACGCCATCAGGAGTTTGACGTTGCAGCCGCTTTTTCCCACAGCTTGGTTCTTTCCTCGAATGTCACGTTTGACGTGAGAATAGCACACGGCGGCGATCACCGTAACATTTGTGAAGACTGTAAACGCTGAAAGTAATGATAGACACACAGATATGGCAGATAATATTACTTTGCTATAGGGTCCTGTTATTAGTTGACTCGAAAATTCACTAGTGTTATCACAAGTCGAAGCATTATGAAAAACTGACATTCTAGAAAGCTTAAGATAATAAACAAAATGAAATCATATAAACACTTAACAGTATATACCAAAACAAACGCCGCGTTCATCTCGTGCTACTTCCGACACTGTTTTAACGTAAGTCGTAACATTGCGGTAACCAATATCTTTGTGAAGGTAACGTGAAGTTAATGGCCTTCGCTATCCGTTAATTGTTTTCTATTTGATTTGGCACTATTGATTTGGTAAACAGCAAAACAAGCTATTTGTAATAAGCAGCACAGTAAAATGACGGGTTTTTTTTTTAATGAACTCATGGTTAGGCCTTAATAATTTAATTTTTTTTTATATTTATTTTGTTGTTGTGTGCGTATGCGTGCGTGTTTATATTTATTTTGTTGTTGTGTGCGTATGCGTGCGTGTTTGTGCGTACGTGCATGCGTGTGTGTGCGGGCGTTTGTTGTTTGTGTTTGTGTTCTCACTTTCGCGCGTGCGTGCTTGTGTATGTGTGTTTGCTTGTGTGTTCGTGTGTGTGTATGTGTGTGGGGGGCAGTCCCGTAGCCTGAAAATTCTACAGCAGGGGCCAGGCCAATAGCGGGGGGGGGGGGCAGGAAAAATGTTACTAAGTAGAGCAAACAAGCAGAGGGGTAGAGAACAAAACGCAGGCCTGGTTGGGGGGGGGGAGGTAGGTAGGAATTTATAATGTGTGTTTCGCAGTCATTGCAGAGTCGGCAATAACGAGGACGAAACATCTATAAAATCTTCGATCACAAAGCTATCACCCGATAATCAATGAAAAATGGCAATACCCCCCCTCCCTTTTTTTAAAAAAAAAAAAGTAATAAATTAAAACAAACATAAACACAATAGCCCAGTCATTTTTTAGTAGATAATGGAGAGCTAACCACTAATCATTCACTCATGAATGTCCATGGCTTAATGCCTCATTTAACAAGAATATAAGAAAACAAAATGCTGAAAGCTTCCCTTACTATTCTAGTTTTAGCTATGGAGTAAATGAGAGGCAGTTTGATAAACATGAATACATGTACATATTAAAAAAAATTAAAACCGACCAACGGGATGCTTTTTTTTTTCTTTTTAATGTGAAATTTAAAATGCGAAAATTTATTAAACCATCGGATGTAGTTATTGCATAGCTAAAAGAAAGACCACTCTTACAAATTTCAACAAACTAATGTCTAACCACGTTCTGTACTTTTTTTACTGTCAAAAATGGAGTACTTGAATGACGGGGGAGTTCGAGAGACTCACTATTCACTAATGTAAGTACAATGATATCCCTAACCGCATCTAAGTTAAGATTATTTAACTAACATATGATGTTTCTAAGTTACCAAAATTACATGCCAAGATTGCCTTCATTGGGCAAGAAAGCCTAGAATAGATGTATGAAACTGAGGAAGATGCTGACAAAGAAGACATTTAAAAGTAAAATCAAATGTATGAATGTATACACCATTGCTAAGTACTGTTGAATTATGCATTTTGTGGTCTTACTATTACTACTAGGACTTTGAATTTTCTAAGTTTTTCTTCTTACTAGGAAAATTAGCGAAAATCAGGTAAAATCTCAATTAGAAGACCATGGCATATCGACAATAATAACTTGTCTAGATAAAACATGCCAAAAATATTAATCTTCTTAAAAAAGTCAATATAATATTTTATTTAACATAAAATACAAGTAGCTTCTGAAGAAAAGCTTATGAATAAATAATTTTAAATATTAATAATAAGTAAGTATAGGATAGGTTTCTTTGACAAAGCACTGACTGTAGACCATAAAAATAAATTTTAAAGCAAAACAATGAAATATAATCTAATTTTAAAAGATTGAACAGTTCATTTACAAAATATTTTATGAACAAATAATACTATTTTTCTTTTCAGATCATGCTGTCGTTGTGGTCTCCAAATAGAACCCAATCCCACAAATATGTGTGTGGATTGTCTTCGTTCAGACATAGACATCACAGAGGACATCCCAAAGACCTCAGCATTATCATTCTGTCGTGGCTGTGAAAGGTGAGAACATATTCTTAGATTCAAATACAATCTTTTTCTATCATAGGATAAATATTTCCTGTTTATTCATTCATGATAGTGAAATGTAAAGTTTGATTTATTTCTATATTAAGATATCTGCAACCACCTAACCAGTGGATTAAGGCTGGGCTTGAATCAAGAGAGCTGCTGTCTGTTTGTTTAAAGAAGCTGAAAGGTCTTTCTAGGGTAATTTATTTTTTGTCAACTTCCAACCCCCATTTTTTTTGCTCTAAAATTAGATTGTTTTTATTGATGTAATTAATAATAAAATTCTTTGACATTTTTTTGCTTTATCTGTCAAAATATTAGCAATAATATATTATTTTGTTCTTTATAGGTCAAGCTGGTAGATGCCGGGTTTGTTTGGACAGAACCACATTCAATGAGGATTAAAGTCAAACTGACAGTTCAGAAAGAGGTAGAAAATGAACTTAAAGCATATATTATAATTAAGTGTGATTATTATAGCGTTATGAAAGCCTGAATAAACTTAGCATTGTACATATTGTTGGAGAAAAAAAATGCAACAGCTAAAAATAGCACTTAGATAAATATCAAAATTCTTATTACTTAATCTAGGTTATGAATGGAGCTGTACTGCAGCAGGTTTTTGTTGTTGAGTATATTGTTCAGTCACATATGTGTGATGATTGCCACAGAGTTGAAGCAAAGGACTTTTGGCGCGCTGTGGTTCAGATTAGACAAAAGGTAATGTACTTTTGTACTAATGTACTTTTGTCTCACAGCGATATTGTTGTATATGTTGGCTCCAATGAAGTAATTATATGACATTTGATGGTTTAAAGATATTTTTAATCATTGATATTTATTAGTGTTTTTTTTCTTTCTTTCTTATAGACCGATCACAAGAAGACTTTCTTTTATCTGGAGCAGCTCATTCTGAAACATAAAGCTCATCGAAGTACAGTGAACATCAGACCCATGGCTGGTGAGTATCAATTGAATTGTTATGAGTGTTTCCTGGTTAGTCTACAGCTTGGGGCGCACTACGTTTGGCCATATGGGAGGGAAATGGTGGATGTGGAAAAAAAAAATATATTTCTTCATAAATACATGTATATTGATTTAAATCAACTATACATACCCTACAATGTGCTCAAAAAATAAAGCAAAGACCTGAAAAACATGCTGTTGGTTAGACTTAATTCAGGATTGTCTACCCGAATGTCTAGAAGTCTCTATGCCATTGCATGATAAAAATGTTAACACTGCAGTGCTACAAGAATGCATCCTAGATTGCATGGCTTTCTTCATCACAGGTTACACTACATTCGGCTGCAGACGCAAAACTTGCTTAAGTCTAGTCGCCCCACTAAGGAATACCCTTACTGCTCAGACGGGTGTTTTTTATGCAGGATACAGTAATACGGATACTCTTGAGATGGAAAATTTCAAGATGGGAGAAAATTCATTGTGTAAATATGTATAACACACACACCCACCTCCCCAAGACAGAGCTCTTGTAATTACCTGAGGGCACACTGTTGTACACAATTGTAAGTGGAGATTTCAATGTGTCACCTGTTTGGGGCTATAAGCGTTATGATGCGCAAGATTAAGGAGATTTATAGTTCTACAAATTTTGTTGGGCAACAAACTCATAGGACTACGGGTATGTAACCGCTTTGATGCACACTAGCAATGATTATTTAAACAAGACCAGATTTAAACCTAGTCTCAATTGACCCGGAAACAGCCTTCTCTTTCACCGTGCTCGATGGCATCTGTAGTGATTGCTGATCCATTCTCTCCACCTAAGAAAATCCAGCAAACCTTTAGGCAGGGTCTCTAACTGTGATGATTTTAGGATGGCAATAGTTGACTCGGAGATGATCATGGCAGTTTAAGATGTCTCATGGAAGACCGTGTCCCTTGGAACCATCTGAAACACAGGTTCATGCTGTTCAATTAATTTTATGAAAGGATTTAATAGTTTTAAAATTTTTATGTTTCTATATTCCACTTTGGTTAATACATGTATATGTATTTACTTTTTAAGTTGACTTATCTCACTTTTTGCATGAATGTATTGTCGGCTCACTATTACGAATATACTGCCTTGATATTTTTTATTATTTATTTTTTCAACCTTTAATTCAACTCGGACTTTTAAAGTAGAGACATTCCACTAAACTGAATCACAAAAGTATATACATGTACATGTAGTGATATTTTTAAAATACTATGTTTCTACTTTGTATCGTTGCATTTACCTTTTTTTTTTCCCCCAGATGGCTTGGATTTTTTTTTTACCAAACAGGATGAGATGCTAAAAGAATTAGTTGGATTTTCTATCGACTTATGTTCCAAGTCGGTATGACAAACATTTTTTGATTTATTTTACATCACATATTTTTTTTTTAAAAGAGATTTGTAAATAATGTTGCTCAAGTAGTAATGTTTGCTGTATTTTGATGAGATATGTAACTGGGAAAATTTGAAGTCTCTCATGATGTTCGAATAATAATTTACTTACAAGTTCACATACTCTGTAGAAATTGTGCCTATTTTACCGGGGTAATAATCTATCTTTTTTAGTAAATGTTAGTTAGAACACAAAATTATTTTAAGACATTATGTGAACTTAGTGAAAGTATTTCACTTATCTTGATCAATTTCCATTGGCTATTGTCAGTTATGTTTTTTTTTTTTTTTTATTTCAATTCTAATCGAACATTTTTTTTTTTTAGGATAACATAATTTGTCTACCTCCAAAGACTGCCCAGCAAATAGGCAGCATCAGCCCACTCTGTATAGTGCTTAGAGTGACTCAGAATATCCACGTGATCGATCCAAACACTTTGCAAGGTGAAATAAGACGAGTTTACATCCCCAACCATCAATATTTTATTTCTTCATTTAGAAGACAATTGAGCCTTTTTTTTTATTTTAATTAATCTTATTGAAATAGAATGTTTTTTTTTCACATCAATTTTGTTCCATAATTTACAGTGGCTGAATTGAGTTCTGCTAATTACTGGAGACAGCCATTTACTGCATTGGTATCACCAAAACACTTTATTGAATTCATGGTCATGGAAATAGATCTTGTGACTGACAGAGACAGGCCTCAACGATCTAGAGTGTCTAACAGAGTAAGTCTTCTGTATATGACTTGGTTTTTTTTTTCTTTTTGACTTTCAGTTATTTTTTTTTTTCATTTTTTTTTTTAGAATTTTGTTCTACGCTTCAACATTTTTTTTTTACTTAAGACCTAGAAATTTAAGATCATGTCTGTACTAGTTATACATTCAGTATTTGTTTACTGCAGCATGTTCTAGCAGGCGTGTATGATGGGCAAGGATGAGTGATCTTGGAGTGAATGAACAACAGTTTCCACTGTAGAACACATCTGGGGCATATTCTTAAAGTGGGTGACACAGTGCTTGGGTAAGTAAAATAATGTGGTAATATAGCACACAAGAGAGGGTGCTTGGTATATATTTTTCTTTTTAAAATTTATTTTATTATTATGGTATGTAATTTGTGTTTGAACAGATTTGATTTCACAAATGCCAACTTGAACCACCAGTACTTTGAACAGATGAAAACTGACAAAGATTCCTGATGTAGTGGGTATAGTTTGATTACATTTCTAATCTTAATCTCTATCTCATTTTAAGTAACTTCTTTTTGTGAACATGATTGAAAATTTAGTACCATGTAGAAACATTCCTTAGCAGCAGTAATAGATAGATTTCTACTCATTGAGATGTTTTAGTTTAATCATTGAAATAGAAAAACTGTATTCTGGTATATAGGTTTTGGCGAAAGGTGTAAAAAGTCCTTAAGTCTACCTAGCTTTAAATGGGGATATAGTTGGGGAGTAAATGCAGCTGGGCCTTGTGCTGGCCACACAATCCCTTTTATGCCATGGTTATGAAACAGATGACTGTACACTTCATCTGCCATGATGACCTTATTTTTTATTACAGATGCTGATTAAGAAAGTTTATGATAATCTTTCGAAAGACTTAGAGCATGAAAGTGGAAGTTGCACAGGTTTGATGGAGCAGATCAGCTGGAGACTGAAAGTGCTAGGTGAGTGGATTTTCCAACTTTTACCCAAATTGCATTTTACACTTTGCTTTTCTTATTGTCATTTTAATCACTTTTTCTTCAGAGACTACAATGATTTCTTGGATGACTTTGAAGAAGATCCAAGAATCAGAGAGCGTCAACATCTTTAAAGGTTTGGATTTGAGATTGTCTTATATGTATTTATTTTTATTGATGTTCATAACATATTCA
>JAGDYQ010000045.1:5666837-5714860 GCA_021962125.1 Bulinus truncatus
TTATAATGTGTTTCGCAGTCATTGCAGAGTCGACAATAACGAGGACGAAACATTATCTATAAAATCTTCGACCACACAGCGGTCACCCGATAATCAATGAAAATGGCAATACCCCCCCCCCCCCCTTTTTTTTTTAAAAAGTAATAAATTAAAACAAACATAAACACATTAGCCCAGTCATTTTTTAGTAGATTATGGATAGCTAACCACTAATCATTCACTCATTAATGTCCATGGCTGAATGCCTCATTTAACAATAATATTAAAAAAATGCTGAAAGCTTCCCTTATTATTCTAGTTTTAGCTATGGAGTAAACGTGAGGCAGTTTGATAAACATGAATACAAAAAAAATTTAAACCGACTAACGGGGTGTTTTTTCTTTTTAATGTGAAATTTAAAATGCGAAAATTTATTAAACCATCTGATGTAGTTATTGCATAGCTAAAAGAAAGACCACTCTTACAAATTTCAACAAACTAATGTCTAACCACGTTCTGTACTTTTTTTACTGTCAAAAATGGAGTACTTGAATGACGGGGGAGTTCGAGAGACTCACTATTCACTAATGTAAGTACAATGATATCCCTAACCGCATCTAAGTTAAGATTATTTAACTAACATATGATGTTTCTAAGTTACCAAAATTACATGCCAAGATTGCCTTCATTGGGCAAGAAAGCCTAGAATAGATGTATGAAACTGAGGAAGATGCTGACAAAGAAGACATTTAAAAGTAAAATCAAATGTATGAATGTATACACCATTGCTAAGTACTGTTGAATTATGCATTTTGTGGTCTTACTATTACTACTAGGACTTTGAATTTTCTAAGTTTTTCTTCTTACTAGGAAAATTAGCGAAAATCAGGTAAAATCTCAATTAGAAGACCATGGCATATCGACAATAATAACTTGTCTAGATAAAACATGCCAAAAATATTAATCTTCTTAAAAAAGTCAATATAATATTTTATTTAATATAAAATACAAGTAGCTTCTGAAGAAAAGTTTATGAATAAATATTAATAATAAGTAAGTATAGGATAGGTTTCTTTGACAAAGCCCCCTTCCCTTTTTTTCTTTTTTTTGTCCCTCCCGGGGGGGGGTGGGTTCTCTTCTGGTTTTTTCTGTAATCCATTTTCTTTTAATTTTTTTTTTTCTTTTCTATTTTTTTTTTTTTTTTAGGAAGGTTGAGCACTGACTGTAGACCATAAAAATAAATTTTAAAGCAAAACAATGAAATATAATCTAATTCTAAAAACTTGAACAGTTCATTTACAAAATATTTTATGAACAAATAATACTATTTTTCTTTTCAGATCATGCTGTCGTTGTGGTCTTCAAATAGAACCCAATCCCACAAATATGTGTGTGGATTGTCTTCGTTCAGACATAGACATCACAGAGGACATCCCAAAGACCTCAGCATTATCATTCTGTCGTGGCTGTGAAAGGTGAGAACATATTCTTAGATTCAAATACAATCTTTTTCTATCATAGGATAAATATTTCCTGTTTATTCATTCATGATAGTGAAATGTAAAGTTTGATTTATTTCTATGTTAAGATATCTGCAACCACCTAACCAGTGGATTAAGGCTGGGCTTGAATCAAGAGAGCTGCTGTCTGTTTGTTTAAAGAAGCTGAAAGGTCTTTCTAGGGTAATTTATTTTTTGTCAACTTCCAACCCCCATTTTTTTTGCTCTAAAATTAGATTGTTTTTATTGATGTAATTAATAATAAAATTCTTTGACATTTTTTTGCTTTATCTGTCAAAATATTAGCAATAATATATTATTTTGTTCTTTATAGGTCAAGCTGGTAGATGCCGGGTTTGTTTGGACAGAACCACATTCAATGAGGATTAAAGTCAAACTGACAGTTCAGAAAGAGGTTGAAAATGAACTTAAAGCATATATTATAATTAAGTGTGATTATTATAGCGTTATGAAAGCCTGAATAAACTTAGCATTGTACATATTGTTGGAGAAAAAAAATGCAACAGCTAAAAATAGCACTTAGATAAATATCAAAATTCTTATTACTTAATCTAGGTTATGAATGGAGCTGTACTGCAGCAGGTTTTTGTTGTTGAGTATATTGTTCAGTCACATATGTGTGATGATTGCCACAGAGTTGAAGCAAAGGACTTTTGGCGCGCTGTGGTTCAGATTAGACAAAAGGTAATGTACTTTTGTACTAATGTACTTTTGTCTCACAGCGATATTGTTGTATATGTTGGCTCCAATGAAGTAATTATATGACATTTGATGGTTTAAAGATATTTTTAATCATTGATATTTATTAGTGTTTTTTTTCTTTCTTTCTTATAGACAGATCACAAGAAGACTTTCTTTTATCTGGAGCAGCTCATTCTGAAACATAAAGCTCACCGAAGTACAGTGAACATCAAACCCATGGCTGGTGAGTATCAATTTAATTGTTGTTTCCCGGTTAGGCTATAGCTTGGGGTGCACTATGTTTGGCTGTATGAGAGATGTGCCAAGAAATAAAGCAAAGTGGCTGTTGTTAGACTTAAAATAAATATATTTCTTCATAACTAAGTGTATATTGATTTAAATCAGCTATACGCAAAACATAAGTCTAGTCGCCCCACTAAGGAATACCCTTACTACTCAGACGGGTGTTTTTATATAGGATACAGGAAGACAGATACTCTTGAGATGAAAAATTTCAAAGATGGGAGAAAATACCATTGTGTAAATGTGTATAACACATACACCCCCCACCCCCCTACAGAGCTCTTGTAAATACCTGAGGGCATTCTGTTGTACACAATTGTAAGTGTAGAGATTTCAATATGTGTCACCTGTTTGGGGCTATAAGTGTTATGATGCAGTGAGGCACAAGATTAAGGAGATTTATAGTTCTACAAATATAGTTGGGCAACAAACTTATAGGACTATGAGGATGTAACCACTTGGATGCACACTATCAATGGGATCTAAACAAGACCAGATTTAAACCTAGTCTCGACTGACCCGGAACCAACCTACTCTATCATATTGCTCAGTGGCATCTGTAGTGATATGCTGATCCATTTTCTCCACCTAAGAAAATCCAGCAAACCTTTAGGCAGGGTCTCTAACTGTGATGATTTTAGGATGGCAATAGTTGACTCGGAGATGATCATGGCAGTTTAAGATGTCTCATGGAAGACCGTGTCCCTTGGAACCATCTGAAACACAGGTTCATGCTGTTCAATTAATTTTATGAAAGGATTTAATAGTTTTAAAATTTTTATGTTTCTATATTCCACTTTGGTTAATACATGTATATGTATTTACTTTTTAAGTTGACTTATCTCACTTTTTGCATGAATGTATTGTCGGCTCACTATTACGAATATACTGCCTTGATATTTTTTATTATTTATTTTTTCAACCTTTAATTCAACTCGGACTTTTAAAGTAGAGACATTCCACTAAACTGAATCACAAAAGTATATACATGTACATGTAGTGATATTTTTAAAATACTATGTTTCCACTTTTTATCATTGCATTTACCCTTTTTTTTTCCCCCAGATGGCTTGGATTTTTTCTTTACCAAACAGGATGATGCTAAAAAATTAGTGGATTTTCTATCGACTTATGTTCCAAGTCGGTATGACAAACATTTTTTGATTTATTTTACATCACATATTTTTTTTTAAAGAGATTTGTAAATAATATTGCTCAAAGTAGTAATGTTTGCTGTATTTTGATAGATATGTAACTGGGAAAGAGTTGGTCTCTCATGATGTTCGGAATAATAAATTTACTTACAAGTTCACATACTCTGTAGAAATTGTGCCTATTTGCAAGGTAATAATCTATCTTTTACTAAATGTTAGTTAAAACACAAAATTTTTTTAAAACATTATGTGAACTTAAAGTGAAAGTATTTCACTTATCTTGATCAATTTCCGTTGGCTATTGTCAGTTATGTTTTTTTTTTTATTTCAATTCTAATTGAACATTTTTTTTTTCAGGATAACATAATTTGTCTACCTCCAAAGACTGCCCAGCAAATAGGCAGCATCAGCCCACTCTGTATTGTGCTTAGAGTGACTCAGAATATCCACGTGATTGATCCAAACACTTTGCAAGGTGAAATAAGATGATTTTACACCCCCAACCATCAATATTTTATTTCTTCATTTAGAAGACAATTGAGCCTTTTTTTTTATTTTAATTAATCTTATTGAAATAGAATGTTTTTTTTTTTCACATTATCAATTTTGTTCCATAATTTACAGTGGCTGAATTGAGTTCTGCTAATTACTGGAGACACCCATTTACTGCATTGGTATCACCAAAACACTTTATTGAATTTATGGTCATGGAAATAGATCTTGTGACTGACAGAGACAGGCCTCAACGATCTAGAGTGTCTAACAGAGTAAGTCTTCTGTATATGACTTGTTTGGTTTTTTTTCTTTTTGACTTTCAGTTATTTTTTTTTCATTTTTTTTTTAGAATTTTGTTCCTACGCTTCAACATTTTTTTTTTTACTTAAGACCTAGAAATTTAAGATCATGTCTGTACTAGTTATACATTCAGTATTTGTTTACTGCAGCATGTTCTAGCAGACGTGTATGTGGCAAGGATGAGTGATCTTGGAGTGAATGAACAACAGTTTCACTGTAGAACACATCTGGGGCATATTCTTAAAGTGGGTGACACAGTGCTTGGGTAAGTAAAATAATGTGGTAATATACACACAAGAGAGTGCTTGGTATATATTTTTCTTTTTAAAATTTATTTTATTATTATGGTATGTAATTTGTGTTTGAACAGATTTGATTTCACAAATGCCAACTTGAACCACCAGTACTTTGAACAGATGAAAACTGACAAGATTCCTGATGTGGTGGGTATGATTTGATTACATTTCTAATCTTGATCTATCTCATTTTAAGTAACTTCTTTTTGTGAAGACATGATTAAAAATTTAGTACCATGAAACATTCCTTAGCAGCAGTAATAGATGAGATTTCTACTCATTGAGATGTTTTAGTTTAATCATTGAAATAGAAAAACTGTATTCTGGTATATAGGTTTTGGCGAAAGGTGTTAAAAAGTCCCTTAAGTCTACCTAGCTTTAAATGGGGATATAGTTGGGGAAGTAAATGCAGCTGGGCCTTGTGCTGACCACACAATCCCTTTTTATGCCATGGTTATAGAAACAGATGACTGTACACTTCATCTGCCATGATGACCTTATTTTTTTTATTACAGATGCTGATTAAGAAAGTTTATGATAATGCTCGAAGACTTAGACGCAGAAAGTGGAAGTTGCACAGGTTTGATGGAGCAGATCAGCTGGAGACTGAAAGTGTTACTAGGTGAGTGGATTTTCCAACCTTTTAGCCCAATTGCATTTTACACTTTGTTTTTCTTATTGTAATTTTAATCACTTTTTTTTCTTCAGAGACTACAATGATTTCTTGGATGACTTAGAAGAAGATCAAGGACTCAGAGAGAACGTCAACATCTTTAAAGGTTTGGATTTGAGATTGTCTTATATTGTATTTATTTTTATTGATGTTCATAGAAACATATTCATTTTTATGGGGGGGTTTTAGGTCAGAGGGGAAAATTTGTTTTATCTATCTGGCCTTTCAGAATTTATTTTTTGCATACTGCCATCTGGTTGTATAGATTGAAATTGAGTTATCATTTACTGTCTATGAGGTGAATTTTTTTGCCAGCTTAAATAATTGTCAATTAGTCTTTTACTACAGTTATTTTTCAAAGTTGGATGGGAAATTTATTAATATTTTGTCCATTTTTTTTTTATAGTTATTGTAACTTAAAAAGTAAGAAAGTTATCTTATTTAGTACATTATTTATTTCCATAATGAAAGTAAGATAGGATTTTCTGTGATAATATTTTGGTGATGTCATTTTCTTTGAAATTACTTCTGAACTGTTTTTTTTTTATTCTTATTTAATGATATGTAGCCTACAACACTTTTTTTTTGGCTATTATTTCCTGGATAGCTTTTTAAAAATCTTCCTCACCCATTGCAGTCTTATATTGTTTGTGGTGTTTTCCCTTTCATGGTCTCTTCTATTAAATGTTGCTTAAACATTCATGTTACTTTTACTGTTATTATTTTTCACTTTTTTTGAAAAGTTAAATTGGGAAAACCCGTAACTGTTCGGAAACATGTGAATAATTTCTGCAAGCTCTCCATCGCAGTAAAAAAAGTAAAGTTCCCTTAGCTCTAACGGGCCATTGGGGCAGATGAAGTGTACAATACTTTTGTTTCTACAACCTCGGCATATGAAGGGGTTTATGTGGTTAGCACAACGCCCCAGCCGCCTTTACTTCACCAACTTAAAGTCAGGTACCCATTTAAAGCTGGGTGGACTTGTGGGATGACTTTTGAAACAAATTTCACCTGGAAAAATTCCCATGGTCCTCACCGAGGATCGAACCCAGGATTCTCAGGTTGGCAGTTGAGTATCTACACCACTCAGCCATCCGTCCCACCCATTGCAGTAATTTCTATTAAATGTCTGATTATTATTATAAACGAACAATAAGTATTATCATCACTGAATCTCTTTAGATAATGCCAAGATTACAGTTGAAGCTGAGGATACTGATGATGAAGGCGCCCCACAGATTAGTCTTCAGGAGATGTTGGAGGACCTGCATATTTCTGAGGATGCCACAGGAGGAGAAGGGGCTCCAATGATGGAATAAACTTTTATTTAACAAGTAACGTAGCCTGCTTTTTTTTTTAATCAATTCTCTAAGCCTATGCATTCATATAGACATTTTAAGAATTACAGATTTTAGTTCGACTTTAAATCAATAAGTATTTACATTGCATTATTTGATCACCTGTTTTAGAAATGGAGCATTGAAATTTTAATTTAAAAAAAAAATACTCCGGATAATCTACCATGGTCTGAAATGTAGTTAAAAATTTTCTGATGCCAAATCTGATAAACTTAATGTTTTTAACAGCTGTTTCTGTTGAATTGTATCACCACCATATATCAATTGAATTTTTGATACGGTTAAAGCTTGTTTTGCTTCTTGTCCATTGCAGATGCTCCAAAGATTGAATTGAATGGAGAAATTATCAAGAAATTACTGGATTTCCAAAAAAAAATAAAGATGTTTTACTGTGATGGTATTTTTATTAAGTTAATAAAAGTTACAATTGTTGCATGTAATGGTATTCAAGTGAGTCACATTTCTTAACTATTTCAATGGATTTATTGATTGATTTTCGGATGCCTCAGTTGAATTTATTCTGTCATAGGTTTGAAATTTTGATGAAAATCCCATTTTAAATATATTTATTGCGATAAGAGCAGTAGGCTAAGTGATTGAAAGCATAAAGTATCATCATTATTTTATTTTACACCCACTAAATTTTGTACATATTATTTTGCTACAGCAAAAGTGTTGCAGAAAATGTACAAATGTGTTTGAGCAATTTATTTCAATATATGATGACATACAGAGTTGTCATGTGATCTGTTGTCTGTGTCACTGTTGAATAAATAATTTCCGTTATAAAGTCTGGTTAATAAATGGTCACAATGAATTCACCCTTTTAAAAAAAACTATTTCTATATCACGGCTAATCAGTGAAGAAGAAAATGAATTAAATGTTTTTGGCATTTACTGTTTAAAGAAAATATCAAAATCATGTTATTTTAAAATACCTTACTGGATATTGACAGTCCTGTCTGACATTTTGAAATTTATAAATGGATTTCGAGCAAAGATTTATCTAAGTGGTGAAACATCCTTGTTATCAGTTGTTTTTTTAACTTACAGGCCATTGTGACTCTTGACTAATCTCAGTATCTTAAAATTTACAGTCACATTTTCAGCATGTTTATCAAACTCTAATACATCATCCACATACAATATTAATACATTGAACACATTTTACTCAAAATAGTTTATTGCTGTTAATTGGCTCACAACTGTGTGTATTTATAAAATACAATTTACTTTAAACTTATGAGCAGCTGCCAATTAAAAGTAAAAAAAAAAGCAAAAGTCACTTTATGCTGTTGAAAAATTAAGGCATAAAATAATGTCAACAAATTTTGTACCCCCCCTTTTTTTTCCAGAGCAATTTCATCCAAACAAAAACTAATAGTTTTGGTGTAGTGTACCAAATCACTTAATTCTGTTGTAAAATTAAGGCATAAAATAATGTCAATGCATCTTTCACCCCCCCCCCCCTCCAATAACTTTTTTTTCTTAAAAATTACAGTAAAAATGATGTGAATTAATATGTGGTTTGCTGCTACTTGTATAATGTGTTTTATATCAAAACTATTTGATCTGTACTAGTAGCAAAAGGTAAAAAAAAAAAAAAAGATATACAATCAAATCACAGATTCACAGCCAGCTGTACAGAACTGACTTGACATTTTTACACTTCAGTGGTTTTGCTTAAAATGAAATTTTCACTTTGCAAGATTCAAACAAGTCGCTCAGGGTACATTGTTGTACCTGTGTAGTAAAGTTACTGTTTTTTTTTCTGGCAGTTTTTTAGAGGGAAAAAACAAAGATTGTCAGATAAACAGCTGGATTTAGACTTAAAAGGCAAAAGATGCTTGGGGTCGAAAGTTTCGCCTTGTGAGATCTGTGTGATGCACCGTAAAAGATCGTAGTTGATTGTTTCAGACACAACTGAGTCCTGCTTGTAGTCTGGATGTGCTGATACAAAGTTGCGTATCCACTTGGCCGTAGTTTGAAGATGACCTGTAAACAATAAAATCAATAATTTTTTTACAGAAATTGTTGTACATGTGTTCGCTGATACTGTATAAACTTAAAGAAAATCCTTTGATACTAGTTTAGAATTATGTACTAACACTATGACAAAACTATAGGAAGTAAATGAATTTGGATAATAAAGGTTTTCTCTTTGAGGTTGGGGGGGGAGGGAGAGTTTTGACATTTTAGCAATCTACCGTAAGCATAAAACCCACTAAAAAATATTAAAGAAATGATTACTACCTGAAGCCCTGAGTGATATGAGTCGCATATACTGAGACAGAGTGCAGCGTGTGTCTACGTTGATTTCATTGTTGTCCATGTAAGAGGTGATCAGTGGTATGAGGCCAGGAAAATCATCCTGTCATTGACCAATTGTACATAACTTAAAAACCTCGCACAAAGAGTACTATTTCCAAATAGCCCATGAAAACAAAAAAAAATCTTTGAAGTACGGGTACATAGTCAGTTATCCCTTCATACATAAGAGCAAAGTTAAATGGACCCCATTTAGACCATCAGGGCAGATGAAATGTAGAATTCAGCGGCTATGCCTCAATAGCCACTGCACTTTGGTGGGTATGAGAGAAATGAATGACACTATGTGCCATTACAGTACTACTATTAGCGATGTATAGGATCAAGAACATCTTATCTTTATATTGGATGATAAATTTACTGCTTTTGGATCAATTATACTCCAAAAGATGATAATAATTGTTTACTCTTTACAAAGGGAAAAAATAATCACCAAAGATGGCAAGCATGAAACGTAAGTTTAAACTGTTTATTTCTATGAAACGGGGTAAAGATTAGATATCAAACAAGTCTTGATAAGAACAGAGTTTTTATAACTAAATGTTATCTTAAATATATATTCTTTTTAACTTTGCAATATATTTTAGTTATAATGCTTAAATAGCATGGGGCAATGACATTCGTCCTGAAATTGAACACGGTTATATCCCTTGATTAGTATAAACAGACTTTTTTTTTTAAATCATATTTGTTAAAAATAAAAAAATAATTAATTATTGAATCATGCATTGACATGGAGCAAGAACATGATTACAAAATTACAAGGAAATAAAAGTGCCTGAATAATCGATTACACATTTAAACATAAATAAACATTTAAATAAATAAACAAATTTCGAGAGGAAAAACAGGTTAGAAAAACATTTTTAAAAATGTGTGACCTATGAATTCTGCAGACCATGAGAATTTTCTTTTTTACTTATGTTTTCTAGACGCTATGGTATTTTAAATCCTTTTCACAGTTTAGTGTTTTATGCCTTCTAAAAATTCCTTGAGCAACTGTTTTTGTGGAAGTAATAATCCTGACAAGGCTGTACATTTAGTAATGAAATATACAGAGTTGTACACCGATCATAGCCAACAGTCCTTTAACTTAAGTAGTACCTAGATGTTTTTTTTTCCAGCTTGGACAATAATTGTAAGATCACCAGACATTAGTCAGGGAAAGTAAAATTGGACAGATATTTGAAACAGGTGAATCAGCCCCTATGATTCTGATGGCCTTATTGGGTAACTCTGTGGCATTTTGGTTGTGAGCCTGATTCTAGTGCTGTAGGTAATGGACTCAAAATCATAGTCTGGTAACGTTCTTCTGTGGTGTGTCTATAGTCAATGGACAATCGGATATGGTAGGGAGGAAAACAATTGTCCCATTTAGTGGTTTATGCGGCCTAGGGGTGAAAACCTGATCCACATACAGAGACTTAAATAATTCTGTTGTATCTGTTCAATGAGGAAGTTCCTTTTTTCTACACCATCAACGTGTTATTATTTGGCATTTATTTTACAAATAATGAAAGATACCTTGCCATGGAAAATCTCACTCATAGTCATTAGCTCAAGGCTTGTCATCACATCTTTATTTGAAGATTTTTGCTTTTCAACACAGTCTGAAAGGAAGCAAACAATTTAAGTTAGTAAAAAAATGTTCATAATTATAAAGTTTGTTAAGATGTGGCAAAAATCTGGTGGGTAAGATTGCTTATGATCAGGCGCGAAAAAAAACACGGGGCCAGGGAACAAGACCCCAATAGGCACCTCTAATAAAAAAAAAATTAATAAAAAAATGGAATGGAGAGAGGGGGCAGGGTCCCCCTAGCGAGGCCGGCCCCCGGGGCAGGACCCCCCCCCCCCCCCCCCGCGGGGCGCGCCGTTATGATACAGAAGGTTGTGCATGTCACAGAACTAATTCAGACAATATCTTGCTCTTATTCTTTACTCATAAAATTGCAGTAAAATAAGGAAACAATCCTCTTAAGAAATATGATTATATTTACAAAGTTGAACATCAATTTTTTTCAGGGCAATAAAACTTGATTTGCTGCTCCAGTAAATGTGACATGTTAGCAGTAACAGTGTTTATGTTTTAAAATAGAGATTCACAAACAGAATTCTGACATAGTCTCTTAGACATTGTGAACAAGGTCTTAGTTTATAGTCTTCAATGATTTAAATAACAATTGATAATGTATTTTAAGGATTTAATGTCTGTGTAGTAGTTGTAATTTGACTTTACAAAAACATTAGGGTAGAAAATTTAAGAGATGGAAATAAAATGATGTTTTGGGCAAATGTCTGAAAAAAAAAAGGTCTAATACTCACCAGCGAAAACGTCTTTGCAGAAATAAAATCGACTATTAAGAACCGAGTCTCTTTTGTATGCTGTTTTCATATTCTCATCAACCTTAATCATACAAGTAAAAATAAATATTTTTAAACCGATATATAATTGGATTTTTTTTTAAGTTCATTGTCAAGCTGTGGCAAATTTCTTTTTTGCTTCTTTTTTGAAATAATACAATTTTACAGACTAAAGTAAAAATACGTCTCTTTTTTTCCATTCCTTTCAATATTTTCATAATGCATGAGGTAGAACTTGTATTTAAATTATACATTTTGGTAAAAAAACAAAAACAGCCATTTGAATATAAAAACTAGATAAAAATAATTGCTTTCAGTAATTGTTTTTTTTAATGAATGTATAAGTAAATATAAACAACAACAAACATGTCAGAAAGTTGTGTTTGAAAGGACAAACCTTAGATATGGGTATGATAAAGTTCAGGTTGTAAGAGAGGATAACTCTAGTTAGCAGCACAACGAAAACAGCAAAAGCAGCATTTTCAAAGTCAGTCAGTTGAACCTGGCATCGAAATAAAATTATTTAAATAATTAACCAAAATATTCTAACAATAATGTTAAGCACAGCAACATAAAATGTTCCTCCATGGCATCAGCATTTTAAAATCTTGTTAAATAAATCGTCCACTGGACAGAACTAATTAGTTTGAAAGATTTTAACAAAAACAGTTTTCTAATTGTAACAGTATTAATAAAACATTTAATTAATTTTTTTTTACTGGAATGACATAAATAGCATTTTCTTCGGAATGATATGTTTTATCTAGTTTTACATTTGAATCTTATTTTTCTAAATTTGAAACCCTCTATACTGAGCAGTACTGGGCTGAGATTATAAGTACCTCACCTATAAAAATCAAGGAACACAAACCTCCATAGGCCTGAACTCCACTCTCCAACCCATATCAGAGTTTATTGGTGGAGGCTTAAACCTCACAGAGTTCCAGTTGGAAGTCTGAATATTCTGCAAAATATCACACACAACTTCAATATGTAAACTAAAAAGATATTAGAAAAATGTTTAGGAATTTCGCTTTGGCAAGGCATGTTTTGGTATACATAGGTGGTGTGTAAAGAAGTATATATTCTAATTAGAATAACTACTGAACAGCTATTTCTCAACAGTATTTGTGTACAGGGAAGATAACATTGTATAAAACTATTACAAGCAACTTGGAAATTAATGAACAGGTCAATAACAGTTACATCTCATTTCAACACTGAAATTAAATTGAGCAGTTTATTTTTTGGCTGATAAACACATGAATTCATATAAAGTATTTACATCAAAATGAGTTGTTTCATTTTCTTCATGTTGATTAATTTGTTCCGCAAGCAGTAAAAGTGGATCTCTCACAAAAAGATGAGCAACATGTTTCGCTAACTGCTGGTCAACCCCTGAAACATATTGGCATCGGATGTTTAAGTTTTCATCATAAAAAAAATAATAATTTATTTTGAATTTTGGTTAAAATGTCTAAATTCAAAACAGTCGTACAAGTTCATATTAAATTTATTATAATGGATGCACATTGTCCTGGCAAATGCGCATCCAGACAGACCTTAATTCAAATGATCTGTGAAGCCCCTGTAGTGATGAGATGTTTTATCTCTTAGATCCTATAAATCACATAGGGACTGTTTTTGTTGTGCCCCTCTTTCATCCCCCACTATAACCAACAGTGCAATGGCCATGCAGGCTCTTTCGCCACGACCTGGAAAATTCCCTTGGTCCCCACCGGAGATCAAGCACTTAAATGCACGACCATCCAGTCCTTTTAATTCAACACTTACCTTCTCTAAGTAATTCTTTCAACATATGCGGATGGAATGATGAGTTAATATCATTGTGTGGGTAGCCATAAGGTGAAATATAGTTGCTGACTGTGTCATAGCGAGATTTCTCAATCAGAAGACTGCCTTCTTTTAAAGGCTTCAAAACAACAAACAATAAAACACTTTCATTTTTTTGTCAGTTTAACATTCAACATATCAGAGAAGGATATAATAATGTGCTTTTCTTTTATTTCTGCAAGTTTAACTTCAACATATCAGAGAAGGATATCATAATGTTGTAAACTTTCCGTGGTCTTTAAAAAGATTGTTTTTTAATAATCGAATCTTTATAGATTAGGCACTAACTCTTGCCAATGAAAGCCTAAAATTAATATTTATGGTTATTGAAAAACTATGAGCTGTAAAAACTGTACGTCCTATGAGATATGTAGGCAGTTTAGATATTAAGTTTACATGTATAAATAAGTGAAAGCTTAGCTAAATAAAAAGAAATTAGAAAACCAGGCAAGGTTTTTTCCTCTAAGTGTTGCAAGAGAGTCAGCAAATATTCATTTCACCTATATTGTGTTCTCAAGATTCTAGAATTTTTAGTTGTTAATCTTGTTAAGCTCAAGATCAATCGGAGAGACATATCTAACTTGATCTAATATCTCATTTGCAGAAAGATTTGTTTCTGCTAGTATCATATGGGCACAAGACTCAGCATTAGGTAAATGCTATTAGGGTAAATGTTTACAATTCAACTCTGAAAAGTAGCTATTCTATTACACCTGCTAATTTTAAACAACACAATCCTACACATGATATTATTGAAAGAAAAAGACAAAAAAAAAACAACCTCTAGGCCTCTTTCGTCTTTAGTTCGGTCATCAAAGGATTCAGTCATCACCGGCCACCTGACATCATAATCAGAGAGGTATCCTCTGTAAACTGGTGAACTTGCTGAGAGGGCCAGCTGATTGATGAGAAAGAAGAGAAAAAAGTTGATCAAAATAATCACCTTTAAAACTAACAGTCTTACCAGTAAGTGGACATAAACAAATTTTTTTTTTTGGTATATTATACATCATAAATCTAAAAAAAAAAAATTAACACATGTTGAGTGACCCGTATAAGACAGGATTGCAGCTTTTCATCAAATCTCTATTTCAGTGCTTCATGACTCATACAGTGAAATCATGCATTTTCTGTATTCATGGTTTACTCATATACATATTTTTTTTTTTAACATAAATAAAACCTCCTGCCATTTGCTTATAGAATGTAAAACTAATCCACGGTAGCTAATTGAACATCATCACTATCTAAGATCAATATTTGTAACTCACTACAATTTAACCTAAGAAATAAGCATTGTACATGTATTCTATTACCAATTTAGTGACTATCCTTTTTGTTTCTGGAATATAACATCAGAGATTTGGAGGTTTTGCTGTATTCTACATTCGTCAAATAACCACTGATCCCTTCCATAGTTTCTATGTTGTGCCAATTTGTAAACCCCTAGCCATCCTGAAGGAACTCTTTTGATGTACCTAAAAAATTCATAGCACCACCTAATTTTTAAACACACTTTCGTTTACCATGATAGGACTAAGTACTGCCAAATGGTCATACAGGATTTTAGCCTCCTCAATATTGCTGGCCTGAATGGTCACTTGCAAGCAGCAGCTGCCCCCACCAAAGCCAGTGCAGTCCATGTAAATGTGGTCGGGCTTAGCAGTGGACACACCACTTGTCCCATCATCATTGTCTGAAACAGGTAGGTCTTCCACAAAAGGAGACTTTGTATGCACATCTCTGTAGACTGAACAAGAAAGGATAAGTATGCTTTATTAACTATACAATTTGGAAACACACAAGAAAAATAATTTTCAAACAATCCATTTTGTTTACAATAGATACATAAATACATACATACTTTCACTTACAATTAAGGAGATATGGAAAATATCTAGGTGATTCAAAACATTTAATAAGTTGCAAAAAATATTCTTTGATTATATTATATACATTATATTTTTTTTAAAAATTCAAGCAAATACTGCTTTTAAAAAAGGTTAAATATATAAAGTGAGTTATTCTGACCATCAACTGCAGCCTATACTTTTTAAACTTTATTATATTTTTTTAATCAGCGGCTTGAAAAGAAAGGATCTAAAATTAAGACAATTTAGTGAAGTAAGCACAATTTATGTTTGACAATTCTTTCTTTACATATTTGTAAAGCTAACATAAATCATAATGGTGCTATTTGCTCAGTGTTAAGAACTTATTGGGCATCCCTACTTATCACTACAAGGACAGAAACATATCTCCTTTTTTAATGATAACCATCGTTGATCCTTTTTTTTATGCTGTTGTTGTTGCCTTTTAAGATCGGGAATAATATTACAAGTTTATCATTTATCAGAGACTATAGTAATTTAATATATTTCTTAACACCCCAATTATTGATAAAAAAAAAAAAATTCAAAATATTTTCTTTAAAAATACATTCAGGGCATCAACTTTTATACAAACACATTAGTTATTTTCACATACCTGGAACATTGATGGATATCTTTTCTGCTCTCCGAAGAAGTAAATTCTGAGATAAAACTCTGCCAGAAAAAAAAATAGCATTACATGCAGTATAATTATATTCATGCGTTAGGATAGCAAGTAGCGCTATTAATGGTACAGCATGTATTATTCTGAATTGGCTATTGGAGTCTTTTTGAAATCTAAATTGACAAGAACAGTAGTCACAGATTTTATCTTAATAATGAAGTGGCTACATCTTTAAAGATTTGTCAAGATAGAATACTCAATAAATAAGCTTAATAAAAAAACATATTTTACCTGTATCTAGAATTCCCTTGGTTATAGGCTTGGACGGGGAAATAACGTGATCTTGTGATGTTATTATCTGGGTCGGGTGTCACAACTGGCCAGGTAAAAGATTCACAACCCACTCTTTTGATACAAAAAAAATAATTTAAAAAAAAAATTTCCCATCAATCACCATGTAATAAGTATAAGCACATTTTTTTTAAAATGAAGCTGTCGTCGCCAAGTTCAATTGAGGCATTCCTCTCTTGATTCTATATCAAAACCATAACCCCCATGGAAACAGAATTCCTTTACAGCACTATCCTCATCATCACCATAGCCTGAGGCAAAAACGACCAAGCAGGCACCCTTTCAATTATCAGTAATAGTAACACATGTAAACATGACACCACAAACCTTCCAAGACGTCTCATTTAGATTTAATTAGCTATACATGTAAAATATAAAACATTGTCTATATAAAAAATTGAGATTATCATTACCTAGGGAATACACTAAGAGACAGCACTGCCTCGTCGTCACTCAGCTGAGTTTGTATAGCCTTCCTCCTGGAAATAAAAACAAAATTTAAAAACTCATTTTAAAAACTTTTACCATGTGACTTTATTTGTATTCACACTCGGCTAAAAAAAAAAATAATAAAATTAATTTAAATATCAATCAACATGATTACAAAATGTTAAGCAGGAAACAAAATCATTCAGCTCACAGGAGATGATTTTCAATGATAGATAGAAAAGTTTGTAAATGGGGAAAACACATATAAACTATAAAAAAATTTTAAACCAGATAGAGCTATCTGAAATTTAGATTCTTAATAACTGACATATCTTAATCAAAATATGACCTAGATCAGGGGTGGGCAAACTGTTTCTACGGAGGGCCATATTGAAAACTTGATTGTTATCGGTGGGCCGCATATATATATTTACAATGTATTAAAATATGAATTAATGATAATAACCATGTATTAATCATTTATTTCGCATTCACACTTACAATATGTGCATGCATACGGGCTGCATAATATACGCTGAAGGGCCGCATGCGGCCCGCAGTTTGCCCACCCCTGACCTAGATAAATAAAAAATAATAATTAGGACCAATTCATATTTTGGTCACCCTGGTCTAATATATAGCTATATATATACATGTATTTATATATATATATATATATATTAATAGTCGCACAAACAGAGACTAATAAACAAACAGTGATAATAAATCTATTGGCTGAGTGGTGCTTTGGTAGTAGCCGGACTTCATGCTGCAACACGACCTGCATACTGTGGATTATGGGTACAACTCCCAGTGAATCAACTACATATGTCCCAACGTGGTGCCTCCATGACCATAGCACTATTGTCTATGGTGATGATGTAATAAGGGCACTATAAAAAAAACTATCCCATTCAGTGGTTTATAGGATCTAAGAGATGAAAATCTCAACATTTCAGCCACTTGTTAAATGGCTAAGAAAAAAAAAATCAGTCAGGCTTATGTTCTTATGCATACCTCTTCGACATGCATGCCTCCACCGTGTTGCAGTAAGACAAACAACCACCGTAAGGGGCTGGGGGTATGCTCTCCACCTGATACTCTGTGAACTCTTGATGCCAGCAGGTGGCACCGGAACCTTCTGCGGAACTGTCAGCCGAGAAAAAAAAAATATGTCACATTAGACCTTTATAAGCCTTAAATGCATTCTCAGAGTACAACTTCAATCAAGGGGAAGATACTGTGGCAGTGATGCTGTTATATAACATACTTTTGTTGCTCCTTTCTGCCTGCTTGTGTAGCAGTGCCCTGATTATTCCAGTATATCCACTTACCTTAGTCTCTCAATGACTTCCTGAGCTTTCAACACCAGGTGAACTCTTTTCTTCTCGTGGTCAAATTTTACCATGACATACTCCACCTAAAAAAAAAATTGTAACAAAAAAATGTAACAATTATCATGCTTTCATATATATATATATATAATTCTCTACGTTATATACTCTTGTTTACTATCCTATAGCGTTGTTATGGGGGAGGGGGGGGGAGCCGGGCCTGGCCAGCAAGGGGGTACCTTTACCTTTTCTTTATTTTTCCTCTTTTTCTTCTTTTTAAGCGGGGGGGGGGCACTCCACACCTAGCGGGGTGGGGGTGGCACGCCCCCCCCCAGTGCTCCCCCCTCCCCTTGGCTACGGGCTGGTGAGGAGGGGAATAAGTGTTACTGAAATCATTAAATTGAAACAATGTGAAACTAATGACACAAATTTATTTTCTTACCTCATCACCCCAATACAGTGGATCATTTTCCCTTGCAATATTTTTACGATAAAGGGAAACGAACTGCTTGAGGCCTTGCCTTTTGACGTGCTCTTTGTAACTCTTGGTCTCTTCCCACGAGAGTGCCGTCCCTTCCGCCAATAGACCCATGACAGTAAATGGGCATCTAGTGGGAATAGCTGTGGCGTGAGATCATGTCTAAGTGGGACAAAAAGAAAATGACACACAGTTAATGATTCATTTATACAAAGTTTTAAGGCCTTTTACAAAAGTCCCATAAATATGGAGTTTAAATCAAACTTCAATATTATTGAAAACTTTATGGGCTGACTTGTAGGACCGATGTGGTAATGGGGCATGCATATAATGTTAAGATATTGGGCCTTCGGGCACAAAACTAGTCCCAATCACAGATTAGATGGTCCCAAACTGTTTGAATATAACTTTCGTACTTTAAAAAAAAAATAGTATTGCGAATAATAGTAGGTGCTCCAAAAACTAATTGTGCATACGCCTTCCACGCCCGTAGCGTGCGGGGACGGGGGGCGCAGGGGGGGCGCCCTCCCATGCATTTTGTCTGGCCCCCTCTGCTTATTTGCTCTACTTAGTAAAATTTATTTCCTGCCCCCCCCCCACATAATATGTTCATTTAGCCTATATAGATAGGTGTCATGAGGTATGCAAAGCCCTCCTCCAAGAAACAGTCTCAGTTTACATTACCTGTCTGCGCTCAAAAATATTGCGATTTTTATTAGGGTGTCCACAAATTTAACACGCCCGCCCCCCGTTTATATAGTTGCTCTTTGCTAGAGATTCGTGTGATATCTGCCTGTTATGCCTGCCAGCGAATCCGGCTCCTCTTCAGCGAATCTGGCCAATTTCAATTTTCACTCAATAATTTAATAGCGTCACACCCACCCAGCTTTTCGCTGCACACCTATCCCCTCTAACGCCTCGGTTCTCAACCAAGGGGGTGCGGGGAAAGGGCGTGCAGGGGTAGGTACGCAGCGACATGTAATCATGGTCGTATTCATGGTAGGTCATATAAAAATGCCATATAAAAAGGGGGCGTTTGCTCCCCACCCTTACATTAAAAAAAAATGTCATAAAGTTATTTGCCCCCCCCCCCTGGAAAATTTTTGCCCCCCCCTGGAAAAATTCCTAGCGACGCCCATGCATGTAATATACGATTTAAACAACCAAAAGTTTGAAGAAGGTCGCCAGCCCCCAACCCCCCCCCCCGTACGCTACGGGCTGGCTCTGAGCCAATTAATATTCATGACCTACATAACATGTAGGACATAAATAAATATATGTGTGCGTATTTCTATTCTTTGTTCAGACTATGAGATTAGAAAAGAAAATTTCTCAAGTCTGCTCCATATTATTCAAATTCTTCACTGTGGGCTGGGGTGGGAGGGGGTGTTAAAAGGTGACATTTTGGCTATATGACTAACTAAATATCATCTTACTTCAGGCACACATATTATTGAAACTGTAAGGCATGCAGACAACAGAGACAGATTGATGGACAGATCGACAGACTGAGTAACAGACTTGCAGACGGTTATGACAACAGACTGATGCCGAATTGACTTATTAATTATGCTTTTCTATAGTGGCATCTCAAGCACATTAAAGCTCCCCCCCCCCCTATTTCACCGCGCTAAATATTTGATGGGGACTTCCCAAAACAAGAATCCCCACAATCGGGCCCACCCTGTACGGTCCCCACATCCCAAATAACGAAACAAGTTCTATTTTGTATTATTTTACGTTTTGCCTACTATTCGTTTTTTTTTTTCAAATAGCTCTCTTATCTTCATTTATTATTTTCTGTCCCCCCCCACCCCCACTCAGGGGCGCCGAGAGCCAACAAGGGCCACAGGGCAGGACATCATTGCGGGCCCCCTTAATAAACAATGAGTCGTGAAAAAATTTACATGGTCGGGGAGGCCGGGCCCCCTTACAGATGCGGACCCCCTGGCAATGACCCCCCCTGACCCTCTCGGCGTGCCTGCCCCCACTTCCAGACTCACCCTTTCCCACTACCTTAATCATCTTCTCATACCTCCCCTTTCAGTTTCATAGGCGTAAATCACACTTCCATAATTAAGAAAACATATTGTATGGCATCCATTAAAAAAAAAAAAGAACAGTGATATCGTTGTAGAATCAAACCAGTGTAGCTATTACTACTGTAGCATTGAGAACTGAGACTAGCTCTGCAGGAGTGTGAAAACATTGCACACACGCGCGCACACACACAGACATACACACACACACACACACAATTGTACTATCTTCGCTGACTTCCTGTCAAAAGCAGAGAAAACGTGAAATATGTTTTTTTTTTTAATTTGTCAGAGCTAGTGGTGCGAAACTATTTTTAATGCAAATTGTGCGCAGTTAATTTCAATGAGCTCTGTGTGCCTGTGGACAGGAAGATAACTAATAAGAAGATATGCACCATTTCAAGGAAGATAACTAATAAGAAGATATGCACCATTTTAAGGAAGATAACTAATAAGAAGATATGCACCATTTCAGTTTTAAGTCATTAAGATCCCTGCTTCTCGCCTCAGAAGGACCAATCGTCTTTGGGATCCCTATCTCGAGGCGAAAATAGCCACGGGAAATTTTTCCAGGTGAGATTAGTTTCAAAGCCTACCTGATTATAAGTTGGGCGTTGTGCTAACCTCATTCAATCCCTTCATATGCCGAGGTTATAGAAACAGATGAATTTTACACTTCATCTGCCCCGATGGCCCGTTTGGGCTAAGGGAACTTTACTTAAGAAAGTCTCTAAGGGGCAGGTTGTCGTGAGGGTGTAGAGCGCTCGACAGTCGACCGGAGAGATCCCCGGGTTCGAACTTCAGTGAGAACCTTGGGGATTTTTTTTAAGGTCCTGGTGAAAATCCCCAAGTCCACCCAGCTTTAAATGGGTACCTGACTATAAGTTAGGTGAGAAAAGGTGGCTTGGCGTTATGCTATCCATACAATCCCTGTAGATGTCGAGGTTATAGAGGCAGATGAATTCTACACTTTACCGACCCCAATGAGCCCTTGGTGGGCTTAAGGGAACTTAGATTTTTTTAAAGAAAGTCTCTGCCCCAAACATTATAATGCACACCAGTGTAGAAACTAATGACGAACTAAGATTTAATTAGTAATAAACCAGATTCAAGAACAAGAGTGTTCAAACTTAATAAACTTCCTGTGAAAACGAGTTCTTAAATTTGAAAGTGTTAAATTTGATGGAATGTTTGCATGAGCTAATTTAAATAAAATATAAACGTATGGGCCATGCAGTGGCGCAACCAGCAAAAAATGCTGGGGGGGGGGGGGGCTCACATTATGAAAAAAGACAGTTTGACAGTCTATTTTGTAACTTTATAACATTAATTATGTATTGATGATTTGGCCTGAAGGGGGGGGGGCTCAAGCCCCCCCTGGTTGCGCCACTGGGGCCATGGGTTGCTTAATGTCTGTTTTAGAATGTTTAAAAATGTATAAATTCGCACTTGAAGCATATATATAAAAAAACATCATGAACTAGATAAATGATTAGGAAGAAAGGCAAGATGTTCCGTAAATGTTTTACGATACTACAGTTTAAAGACTGGTTGGATTATTTACACTAATTGCAAAAAAAAAATAAATGTATATCCCGTGATATGCTTACAGATATAAACCACAGAAAGATACATCTTTGGTATTCTGTAGCAAGTAATGTATCTGTTTACTTATACAGTGGATTCCGCTTAATTGGGACACATCGGGACCGACGCTTTTTGTCCCAATTAAGCGTCCGTCCCAATTAAACATACAAATTTACTATTGGCTTCTTGGTTTGGTTTCTTTGAGATTTGTCTCAAATAAGCGGCTGTCCCAATTAAGCGGTGTCACAATTAAGCGGAATCCACTGTATAGATAATAAAGAATAGCAGCAGTTCAATTATTATGTAACGCATTGTGGGGTGGGGGTGGGGGTGGTGGTGGCCGAAGTGGGACAAGTGATAAAGAATGATTTAAAAAAGTGTTACACTGGGGTTACGTAATAGGGGTGTGCCAGAATCCGGTCCGGAATCCGGTCCCGCCGGATTTTGCACTATCCGGTGAAATCCGGTTCCGCCGGATTTACATGTATCCGGAATAACCGGATTCCGGAAAATACCGGATTTCTGAATTTGCCAGATTTTGTGACTCACCGGATCATAATCTGAAATAAAAGTAATTCTCTTTCCCGAATTCCACACGATCACGATACATTAATCGATTGTTTCGAGCGTTAAGCTTGTTTAATGTTTTGAAAATACCCGAGGCTAGAGTCAGCACCGCTAATATTGGCCAATCGGCCCAATCCCATACATGATAGTGCGGGGAATAGTAATTATTATTCGTGACGTCATCTTAACCGCAATCACCAATGACGTTGTAACAGACATAATAAGCAACTATACTGCCCAAGCGCCTGGCCGCCAGCCCGCCACCTTCATAACAAAATAAATAACAGAAATTAATGGTTTTTGATAAATTCAACATTTAAGTTATTTAGATTTCTCTGAGAGATGAAAAAAATGTCTTCTTTGTTATTAAATTAAAATGCATCACCCACGAGATTTCCTGTTGAAAAAATTGTTCAAATATAAATATTAAATATTGTAAAATGAAAAATAGAATATTTTTCCATTCTGAAATTTCCGTGAAGAAACACTAATTCTCTTACACTAATTAATATAACAAGTCACTGAGTTGGTAATCTAACCCTAACCCTAACGTAACGTCTTCCATTAAAAGCAATTCCTTCCCAATTTTTTTTTATTTTTTAATTCTATCTATTTTATAATAAAGGTTATTATAATTCTATTTAAACAAGGAATTGAAAGCCAAATATGCTTTAAAAAAATTTACCGTAATTTTAATTCATATTTTGATTTATATTATCGTTCACTCAATTGTTAAATATACGTATCATTTTTGAGTAAAAATTAACATTACGTAAACGGTCTAGTATAAATTGAAAGGTCTTTGGTGATATCTATGTCACCAAGCCATCTTCGGCGATTCCCGCTTGCGCTATGATCTGTGCTCTTTGGTTTAAACGACGGTATGACGTAGCCGCGGCCCGCGGCGCTCAGCTGTGATTGTGTGGCATCACTGGAATGTGTACATTATTTGGCTGTGGACTTGGAGTATCTTAACACTGTTAACAAACTAATAGTCATTAGTTAGTTATCAACATCTTATTCTTACTTCTTTAGGCTTGAATAATGGCTTTGTCAAATGCCTATTGAATTCATTAAAATTTGTGTTTCAATTTTCAAACTTGTAAAGTACAGAAATACAGAATTGTTGTTCTCAATTCAATTCAATCTTGCTATTTGTTTTTTCCAATTAACTATCCATTTCAATACACAACATAAACCATGAACATTTGAACAATAACAATAAGCAAAAAGCATCCATCATCCAATGAGCCAATGACTAGACGAGATGAACTCAGATGATGAGTCTGACTTTCTCCTCAGATTCAAAACAATTCGTGCACTACAATAGTTAAAAATTACACTGCCAAGTAGCAAGTGTCAAAGTAATGAAAGTAATAGACTAATAGTAAAGTTGTTTTCCTTTGACCGTGCAGCGAGTTAGAACTTAACAGCGAGTTTAGTTACTTATGGATAATAACTTATTATCAATCTGCGTTATACTCTGATTTCAGTGATTTCTGAATAATTTCTATTTTCTAATTTATTTCAAAGTTCTTCACTTCCAACTTCCAATCAGCCAATGTCATTTAGGCCAACTGTTCAGAAGGCATCCAAACCCTCAGATTTACCGGTATCTGCAAAGTACCAAAATCCGGAATAATCCGGATCCGATACCGGATCCGGCGGATTTCGCATAAGAACATCCGGATCCGGCTGGAAAAAACGGATCCGGCACACCCCTATTACGTAATACATGATAGTGTAGCATATAATACAGAAGAATGTACACTGAATACAGAATAATGTACAAATAATATAGAATACAACAGGAAACATATGAAGAAATAATGCAACGAATGTGGCAACCTGCCAAAGATAATGTAGCAATATGTCAACTGCTGCATTGCAAGGACCCCGTTGCAGTGTGTCTGTCAACAGCCAGATGTGAAGAACAAAATAAGTAACACGTGACACACGGACGCATATGTATGACATTTCTGAAACGGTTGTGGGTATTGTTCTTTTAAAACCTGGGCCCCTCATGTTATTGCCATTTAAAACTTTATTCCGATCATAACCTTTGACTTCATGACTCTAACAGAGTTTTACTTAATGTATACAAAAAAAAAATGGATGTAGATCAGGTCATCTTAAACTATGGGTCGCGACCCCATTTGGGGTCGCGTAGCAAAATTCTGGGGTCGCGAGAGATAAAAATACAATTTAACAGAAAATGTTTTTTAACTTGTAAAATATTAGTTTTTTTTTCTTTTATATTTGTATGGGGTCGTCAAGAAACTCGCAATCATAAATGGGGTCGTGAATTACAAAAGTTTAAGAAGCCCTGATGTAGAGGATAGAATACATTATTTATTAATAGGAGCAACACGGACGGGCATTGAGCAAGACTCTAAAGCGATCGCTTTAGTTTTTTTTTCTCTCTCCATAAGAATGGTACACCGAGGCAGTGCCGCCGAGTGGGGGGGGGGGGTGGCAAATGCCCAGGGACCCGGGGAGTTTTAGGGGCCCGGACTGACATGGCCAATCAAATTTTGAAAATATTATTATCAGCACGGGGGAGCCCGTGATAGCCCTGCCCAGGGGCCCGAAATTTCTGTCGGTGAGGGGGGGTGGGGCTAGGAAATGGGTACATTTGGGGACCATAAGCGAAAAAAATATAAATCAAGTTCTCCGCTAGCAAATATTCAGGGCCGTTGATAATATTTAAAACTGGAGCCCTCAGGACCCCCCCCCTTCAACTATTAATTCATTTTAGCCAAGGATATCTCAGAAGTGCCCCAGATTATCCTTCCTTTTTATAGTTAGCTAAGTAGGCCTGTCATATTGTGAAACTGACCCACGTCACTTCTTTAAAAAGTTGACTTCAAAAAAAAAAAAAACGAAACAGATGAACCATTAAATTAATTTGATTAGATATTGCAAATTATAAGTCCCCGACCGGATGGGAGAAAGCAGAAGTTCCATTATCAATTCAACATTTCAGAAACAATATATCATTATAACTTTACCGTAAACAGCCCATCTCATCCGCCGTATAGCCTATGCGGAGGGAGATACATGAAATGCAGTAATGTGTTGGGCTACATAGCCACACACACACACACACACACACACAGCCGTTGGTACACAAAGGCGAACTAGGGCATAGGATCCCGAACTAGGGCATAGGATCCCGCTGATCAAGGGTCCTCTATAATATCCCAGGGAACATTCAGGTCGAATTTTGCTGATAAGACAAATCATAAAACTTTCGCACCAATATTTCTCATATGGAGATACCACAGAGCCTCAAATGGCGCTTTTGCCCCCCCCCCCCCCCCAAAAAAAAATACAACTCAATAAGGGCTCTGAACACTTATAAAGACGAACATAGCATAATAATAATACTACAAAGCGAGCAGCATTACTGTTTAGTGTGGTGGTATCAGGGTTGGCGTGATTGGCCATGAAGATTTGGAACTATAATATAGGAACTCGAACAGCAAATCAATCATGCATATAACATGGTTTAATGCAAGCAATTTTGCTAGTAACTGGTGTCCCCATAGGGCTGTTAATCTGGATATTTTTCATTCCATTTGTGTCGAAATCTATATAGAATAAAATATTAGATCTTGATAACTTTATTTTGTCATTTAGATATGTCATTATGTATAAACTAGATATTTTTCAAAATAATCCTTAATAAAAAAATAGTTGGCAGCTCTGCTGTGTGCCGCCCCCCCCCCCCCCCACCTTCTCTGTATCCCCACGCAACCAACCCATTTATTATTATGTTTACCGTTATAACACTGTGTTAGTAGTTGTTATAAGAATATATTGTTTTATACGAACATGATTGGACAGTGCCAGGTAATCCAAATACAAGTATCTGAAACATAACATTTATTATTATTTCAAAAATGTATACATGTTTACACTGTGAATGGAGTTTTATAGAGTCCTACAGGAAAACGTTAGCATAACAAAAATCAGTAAACTATTAAACTGACTAAGCATATTTTTTTACAAACAAAAAAAACAAACAAATCACAAAGCATCAGTTTCAATAGCAGCCAATCAGCAATGTATAAACAAGAAGTCAATCATGGAAAAAAACATGAAGACTAACAGTAACAATACGAGACAACAAAGACATGCTTCTGTAATTACATTCCATACCATGCAATAATAATAAACAGTGTTGACATTACAACTTACTAGTTCAGTGACTGGACTGCGATCCCAGTTTAAATAGGTCGTCTGCCTAATGTAAACCTCACGCCGTAAAAAAAAAAATAAATGAATCCAGTTCTTTGGCCTACATTTTCAGCAGGGTGTGTTATGAGGCGGTGTGTTGTGTAATTTGTTTCGCCAGTCCTTTGCACGGTGATTGCAACATAATGTTCTGAATGCGGTTGGGTAATAACTCGGAATGATTTTATACAGTTAGTGATATGCATATACTATTGCAATTTGCTGATATGCTTTAAGTTTTAAGTGCAGAAATGGCAGTCATGTTTTGGAGCTTATCTAATTCAAAGTCTGACAAAATTACTGTAAATATAGGCCTACCAGTACCAGTTCAGACATACAATATGTGATAAAACTAATATTCAAATCAGGAGCAAGTTATCAATCTGATTACAAAAACATGACCGACATAGGCACTTGCATTAATGCTTTCAGTGAACCAAGTCAATCGCTGCATTAAAAAGCCTCTTCATTCATTTAATTTTTTTTAATTGAAGTTAAATGTAAATGAATTCCATCACAATAATTATTTTCTACCTCTTTTTTTGCACAGTGGAAAATAGCTTTTTTTTTTTAAAGGTATGGGGCTGTCCATTATTTATGTCAACAATTTTTTGGCGATTTTTACACCCCCCCCCCTTTGTCAACAACTTGTCAAACTTCCAGAGACCCCCCCCCCCAATAAAATTACGTCAACATTTGATTACCCCCCCCCCCCCCTAAAAAGGGTGGCTTCCAAAATGTTTATGTGGCAAAATGAGTAGGAATATAGTTAGTTTAATTAAAATAATGAATGTTGGTCGAGTGTGTAACACAGGACTACAAACGCTGCTTAATTTTTCCTATTTATTAAGTAATTATATTAAATTAAAAAAAAAGTAACATTGTTGACGTCAACTTTTCTTGACCTGCACCCTCTCCCTTGTCAACAATTGTCAAAAATTTTCTGACCCCCCCCTCCCCCTATTTTGTTGACGTAATTAATGGACAGCCCCTATTACAATATCATGTCCTATCTTGGTTGGAGAGGGGAGGGGGGTGAGGTTGGACTGCAGAGATGACCAGTCCATGCACTGGCGGCGGAACGAAATATTTTAAGGGGGGCAAGCCAAAATTCAAGGGGGCCCCCTTGAAAGTTAAGGGGGGGGGCAAGACACATTCTTGAAAATACAACGTTTGACCTATATTCTTGTAAATACAATGCTCAACCTAGAAACTTTGGGACACTAATTCTTTGTATCATTAATCAAGCCCATGTGAAAGTTTGGCGCCATACATACGAAACCAGACAGTAGATAATTAGCTTATCACAATATTTGTTTCTTGATAATACATGGACACTTAGCCTTGCGGTCATCTAATATTCTAACTTAACAGGTATGTGTCCCCAAAAATACAAACTCTCTCTAAACATTTGGCAACACTTTTTAAAATATGCCACAACAACTCTCAATAATGTGATTACTGTAAAATGTAAATTAATTATAATTTCTTTCAAATATTAAATTTAAGAAATAAATCAAATGAATTATGAAAATGAAACCTATAAACTCAAATGAATTACAAAGTTAAAAAAGTTAAACAAAGTTAAAATTTTAGGGGGGGGGCAGACTTGGTAATTCAAGGGGGGACGCCGCCACCCCTTAAAAGTTTTAGGGGGGGGGCAGCCCCCCCTGCTCCACCGCCAGTGAGTCCATGTACCTGGCTAAAGGGGGCATTAGTCACCTTAGTATCAACAAAAAACAATCTTAGTCTTAAGTCTTGCTGCTTTCAATGTAGATTTTAAGATAAGACTAATTCACAAAATATGTATTTTTTTAAATCAATAAATATTGAAAAATCAATGGTTCTTAAACTTTTGCAATTACGACCCGTAGAGAACTTTTTTTTGGATTTTGGAACTCACCTTTGAAAAAGGTGAAAAAAAGTCTGAAATTAACTGTATATTCTATATTCAGTAATTATGAAAATTTCTGACTTAGAAAAATTAACCAAACTAATTAACTCATTATGCTTGGGAAAAAATTGCATTTGGATTGAGTCCCTCTTTCAGATAAGTCATTATTGGTTCACGCTTGAGAGATTTATTGAAATAGTTTTTCTAATTATTCTAGAAAATCAACTTATGCAAACATAAACAAGTAATTAATAAACCATGAGTAAAAAATAATGAAAAAAAAATGTGAATCAGGAAATATGAAAAAGAATTAAAATAATTATCTGACTAATAACATGATCGATTTGCTGGTTTAGTTAAACAAAAATGTCCTGACATAGCTGGATATGAATGCACAACATCAAAAGGTCAAAGCTAGAATTTTTTAAAAATGCCTGTTAAATATTTAGACCAAACTAAATTTGTACTTGAATTTGGTTTATTGGTAGAAAAAAAATAACAAATTTACATTGTCGAAAGTTTCTGAAAGTATGATCTATATAAGTAGCAAAGAATGAAACATTAGTAACAAGTAACATCTCCCTCTCAATCTATCAAACAAAGAAAATATTGGTGATTAGAAAATTAGAACATGTTTTAATACAATAAAAAAAGTTTTTTTTTTTGATTTAGTAAAGAATACAAATATATAATTTCTTTTTCTTTTATGAAAGCAGGTTTTTATTTCTTATATGTGCAAAATTTGTATTACTCGTAAGCAAATTAAAAGATTGCTTCTAAAGAACAGACTCCTAGAATAACCGAAAAAAAAAGTTAAATGAATGTGGTACAAGTTATAGAATGCCTAGATTTTTTAAAGTGTCCTATGTTATTTATTTAATTATTAATTTTAATACATGGAAAGGACTATCATACTGGTAGGGCCAGAATAAAGAAAATATAATTTTATGGATCTTTAGACTATAATTGTACATTAAAATCTTTCCTAAACAAGCTGTCAGCATCTGATATCATTTATGTAGGTATAAATTTTTTTTTTTAAAAAAAAAAGGTATGTAATATCTCATTGTTTCATTTAACTTAATTCAATAATTAATAATATAAAGATTCTAATAATATATAAAAATAGCCAATATTTAAAAAATTGCTAAATCATACATAGCAAGTTGATATAATAACATGAAAGTTTCAAGAACTGAAGGTAGAGTTTGGAAAAATATGGAAACCATAATTCCCTTTTTAACTCTTAAGATTTTTAGCAGGCCAGAGACTAGTCATAAGGAACAAGTCATAACACTCAAAATTTTCTAAATGAAGCAATATATTTTATTATAGCTTGTATGAAAAAAAACCCATTTAAAAATATGTGGATAAGAAAAATAATACAGGGTTGGTCCAGCTCAAATTGAATCTACTTTGTATATTATGTGCCAATTTAACAAATTAAATAAACATGGATAAAATGAAATATTAATATTATGTGTACTTAGAAAATCTATCTGTTACTAAACAAAAAAAATGAACAATGTACTTAGAAAATCTATCTGTTACTAAACAAAAAAATGAACACCCTGTTCCACTCCCACAATGTTATAGCCTGCAATTGAGTTACATAAAAAAATTATTTTATATGAGTGCTCATTGGCGACACCACTTTATTCTGTTATAAGATGGAGAAAAAAAAGACCTGCTTAGACATGTACTATGAGAGTACGTTACAACCGGTGCATGCTATTGCTTTGAAATGAAGAAAAAATTCATGTCATATAAATGAGATTGGAATTCAAAATCATGTGATCTGGAAATAATTTACTTAATTTGAGACTTTTCAAAATAAAATCACAGAATATCAAATAACATGATAAATAAACGTTTTTAGATTTCTCAACAGTTTTTTTTTTAAAACTGTTTTTTGCTATCTAGTTGTTTTTTTTTTATGAGAAAATATTTCCTGAGATTAAAAAAAACAAACATTCACTGTGGAGTTTTTAAGATAGAAAAATATATTTATAATTAAGTTTTACATATGCTGTTTGAAAAGCGACAAGGAATAGCAATACAAAAATGTAATAAAAAAAGGCAGGTTGATTGAAGCAAGTGAGATTTCGTCACAATGTAGAAAACATTTTATGAACTACACAAGTTAACCCCCCAAAAACAAGTATACATGCTTGCACTGTAGGACAGTTATTTCAAGACCTAAATGACATATTTAAGAACAAATTTACTAAAAATAAGATAAACTAGCATCTACCAAAAGAAGAAAATGATTTGTTAGCTGATCCCGAATATGAGACCCAATCCCAGAGATGACCTAATTTCTAGTTAGTCAGCTGAATTAATATTTATTTATCATTGACAGATGATGTGTAAATACACATTTTTAGTTGCCCTACATCACTGACTCTCTCACTTTATCTAAATGCCTTATACTTAATGGGTTAGTATCAACTTCTTAATTTAAACAAAATAATCAGATTTTTAGAATGCACATTATCAGTCATTCAACAAATGATGTATCAGTACTTTTGCTTCTTCAAAATATCACAATCATTACAGAAAAAAAAAGTACTGTTTATATATAATGATGTTTTACGAGCCATTAGCTAAGTGTTCAGAATGGTTTACTTGGCTCGACTTTTGGTTCAAATAAGCCTCAGCCTGGTACAAGGCCTCTGGTATCCTGTCCACAGACTTGGTTGTGTAGTCAAAGAGGTGGCTTGGATCGTTGTCTTTACCCCTGGAAATTTTCACGATCCTACACAGCAAGTCGTAGGCTATGGAGTCTGAGACGACTGAGTCCTTTTTATACTCCGGATGTTGCTGGACAAAGTTCCTCATCCACCTGGCACTGGTGACAAGTTTTCCTGTTTAAAATACTCAAGAGTTAAAAGTGGCCTCTAAAAAAAGTAAAACCTGATCTTTATTTAATTTATTTTGTTTTATTCTAGCAGGTTTGATATGCAACAAAAAAAGTTGTCAATAACATAGGATTAACTACCCCACAGCCGAACTTTAAGACTTGTGATTTTCTTTTAAGTACCTGTACGGATTAGACCGTTATCTCTTAGATACCATAAACATTTAATGGGATGTTTTTTATGGTGCTTTTCTTTACCTTCACCATAGCATAAGAGTGCTATAGCAATGATTTCACCAATAGAAATATACATAGGTGACTGGCAAACTGACCCATGCGACGTCACCCAACTAATATTATGGACCCATTTTAAGCTGGATGGACTGCGGAACTTTTACTAGGAACTGGAAAAGTCCTGTCAATTACCAGCAGTGAGAATTGAACCCAAAACCTTCAGGTCAACAGTTAAATGTCTTCACTGCAGGACCATCCTAGCCAATTTTTGATAATAAGAACAATGTATTTATTATGCCATGTCAAAGTGGAGAAGTATAATACATTGTACTAATGTCAAAATAAAGCAAAGCTTATAAGTGTGACAAAAAAAATAATCCTATTTTTTTGTGTGCGTGGATATGATACAGATCCCCAACGTTACAACACAATTCATTAAAACAAAAATGAAATGGACATGATCAGTGTTTGATGAAACTTAGCAATAACAAAGTGAATTATTTTACAAACCAGATGCTCTCATGGAAATCAATTTGAGGTACTGGGTGATTGTGCATCTGGTGTCCACATCGATCTCTATACTGTCCATGTAAAGGTTGATCAAAGGCAGCAGTCCAGGGAAGTCACCCTAGCATAAATTAAACTCGTCCATAAACGCAGGTATTTCAAGTTCAAATATTTTTATTTATCATCATCTCATAGTACAATCGTTAATTTCATATTCTACAAGATATGTTTCTTAAAGTTCATTTTTCTAAGATAGATTTTTTTTTCTTCCTTGTCTAAACAAAAACTGAGCCAAATAATTTATCATCAAGTATTTGGGTGAACTAGATAAGTTACCTTTCCATGAAATATTTCATTGATGGTCATTTCCTCATACTGATCGGTGAGATTTCCACAACTGCCACACTGTCTAGAGCACTCTGGGGGAGTCGACTCTGTTCGCAAAAACACATTTATTTTAACATTCGCTGTATAAACTGTATATTTAATTTTTTTTTAAATGTAAATCTATGATGTTTTCAATCGACTAATGCATAAATAGTCAGCAAAACAAAAATATAGTGAGGAAAATTTGAAAACAAAAGAACAGAAACAAGCTCACCAGTAAAAACATCTTTACGAAAGTAAAATTTGTCCTGAATGACTGCATCCCTTTTAAATGCTGTCTTCATGTTTTCATCCACCTAATCATGAAAGATAAATAAAAATGTTTTAAATTATTCACAGCGATATGACCTTTATCTAATCATTCAAATTAATGATTTGATACATTCAGATTCACAAAAAATCAGTGACATAATTTAATTAAACAAGGTTTATTTGTTGATTATCAGAATGAAACATTTTATAAAAAAAAAAAAAATAAAGAAAATTGTCACAATATCACTAAATTAATATAGAAAAAACAACAAATGTCGAGCTATCAAACTTATGTCATTAATATAACATCACGCACAAATGTCTAAAAAAAAAAAAGTTTTTACCTTTGATATTGGGATAATTAAATTCAACTTATATGAAAGTATGACTCTGGTCAGTAAAACAATGAAGACAGTAAACGCAGCGTTTTCAAAGTCAGTCAACTGTGCCTGTGCAAAAAAAAACCAGAAACAAATATACAATAACAAACTTTAACATTTTATAGGAACATAGTTCTGAAGACTTATACTATGAAACTAATGCAGTTAATTTGACTAAAGAAAATTTAAAATCTAAAACAATTTTTTATACGTGTAGCAGCAAAAAGTAAATTAAGTTCCCTAAGCCCTTAAGGGCTCATCAGGCCAGATGAAGTGTAGAATGCATCTGTTTCAGTCACCTCGGCACACTGTGTGGTTAGCACAACGCCCAGCCCCCACTTTACTCCACCAACTTAAAGTCAGGTACAGGATTTTTTTTTTTTGCTAAGTCTCTATAATGATGAGATGTTTATCTCTTAGATCCTGAGAGCTATAAACGGGAAGATTTTTGTAAAGCCCTTCTTATATCCCCACCAAAGCCAAAAGTGCAATGGCCATAGAGGCACCACAGAACTTAAGATAGGTGAATTGATACGTCGGGACATATTATAAACTTCCATCTATCATGAAATATCTGCAATATTATACCAGAATAAATAAAATGACAAATGCTGTATATTCAAGATGTAAATTACCTCCATAGGTCTGAACTCTACCCTCCAACCAATGTTAGAGTTAGGTGGTGGGGGCTTGAACCGCATTGTCTGCCAATTAGTGGACTGGATGTTCTATTTTAAATTTAAAAAAAAACAAAAAACTTATAATGTTTAATAATTATGTATTAAAAATATTCCCGTTGATAAAATGGAGCGTAAAAAGAAAAAGTCTAATTTAAAAATGTAAACAATTTAAATCATATTTAACCTCAAAATGATCTGTATCATTCTCATCATCCAGGTCAATCTTTTCAGAAAAAACAGACACTGGATCACGGATAAAGAGGTGTGCAATGTGTCTGGCAAGTAGTTCGTCCACACCTATACAAAGGCAAGAAAAAAAAATTTACAAGGTTATTTGTTTTATTAATTAAAAAAAAAGCAAATTTTAGTTTTAATTTGCAGAAGATTATATGATGTGTCAGCTGCACATTCTTCACAAAATAGGTAGCTGAAACCAATGTAAAAAACATTTTCATGCGCTCAAAAGCTTATTTTTTGCTATATTCACTCCAAAGTTTTCATTCACTTTGTCTGTTGCCATTTCTGAAGGATATAAACCATTTTAACTTTTTAAAAAGTATTTTAATAACAATGTACATTTATTTTAATTTTTTTTTACAAAATCAGAATTTTAAAAAATGTCACTAAGTATCAATGTCAAGATTTTTGTATATTCTTATAATTTTCAGTGAAGTGTCAGAAGCACAATGTTACCGTTGAAGCTTGTCCATTTTTCTACAAGACTTTAAAAAAAAAAAAAGGAAATTTTCTGCAGTCTTACAATAATGTTTATAGACATAAAATCTTATATAAAGCCATGAATCTTTTATTAAAATAGTGCATGTCAGGAAAATGTACTGCTGTACATACTATCACTTAAATGGATTTATCAGAAATAATACAATTAGGTAGTAAGTAAAAACTGTTTAACAGAATAGAGAAGTGGTTATAAGTTTCCATTAGTCAAATAATATTCCCTTCCACAATTGAAATACATTCTTATTATTCATTATTTAATCCGTTAGTGATTCGTTGCTATTAATTTAAAGCATTACAAAAAATTTACTGTTGTCTATGGATTATTATGTGAGTGTTGCATTTGACAGCTGTAAAAAAAAAAGAAATTAAAAACTTAAAAAAATTTTTTTTTACCCCCATTGATCAGCTCATCACAAAGTTCCTGGTCAAATAACAATGGGATGTCATTATAGCAGCGACCTAGTGGAGAAATGTAACTGTCAATAGAGTCATAACGAGACTTGGGTATCTTGAATCTGTTTTCTTTCAGTGGCTGTAAACAGTAAATAAAAAAGGAGAATAACACGTTTTTTTCTATTAAAATTGTTTTTGTAAGTAATTGGTTAAATTTCATGTTCTTTCTTAACATTTTTTTTAATAAAATGCAAAAAATGCTGTTTTGAAAAACCACAATACAGGATTATACTTTTCAACAAGAAAAAGATAAAAGTTAAAAAAAAATAATTAGTTTTGACTGCTGCAAAACACCCCTTGTACATTAACAAAATGTATAGCATGCTGCAGTACTCACTTCTAAACCTCTCTCTTCTCTCGTTCTGTCATCAACCGAGGCAGCAATAACTGGCCAGCGAGTGTCAATGTCAGACAGATAGCCTCTGTAAACAGGAGAGCTGGCACTCAAGGCAAGCTAGAGGAACAAAAAATTTAACATTTGCAATAGATTAATCCATTATTTCACAATGATTATATGCTACTTTTAAAAAAAATTCAGTTTGATGCGTGTCCAATTGAATCCATATATTAAGAGCTAATAATTCTAAACCACCAAGTTGTAAGGCTGTTAAATCACCCCTAATGAAGTATAAAATAAAATACTTCATGGGATAATGAGATACAATTGTATAGAACCATGAACAGGAAGAAGGGTGGAGAGGGACTTTAGGGTAATTGGTTAAACAAAGTTCCCCATCCTTTATGGTAGATGGTTTATATGGCTGGAAATTCACAACAGATAGGCGTGTGAAATTAAAGAACTAAGGCAAATAAATAGGGGCAAGTCAAATTACAAAAATGTTCAGACTGCAGTACTAATTTGAATAAACTGAACAACATAAATGTTAACAAACAAAAGAATAATTAGATCAATAACATTAAAAGAAGTTGTATGAAACAGGGCTGGTCGAAATTACTGCATTCAAGCCATTAAAATTACAGGAAGGATTTTAAATTAATCCCAATGCCCAATAGTTGATAGAACATCTCAGGAGAGAAATTATTTTTTTTACTGAAACTTATTTTTACCATGATAGGGCACATTCCAGCCAACTGGTCATACAGAGTTTTTGCCTCATCAATATTACATGCTTGAAATGTAACCTGAAGACAGCAGTTACCCATGCCAAAGCCCATACAGTCCATGTAGATGTGATCTGGCAGGGCAGCAGATGCACTGGAACCATTATCCCCGAGAGCAGAGAAATCTTCAACAAAGGGTGACTTGGTATTCACATCTTTGAAAACTGTAACAAATAAACATTAATAAAAAAATATGTAAAAAAAGAAGGGAGTAACACACAAAAAAGAGTTTGCGAAAAAAAAGCATACGACTAAAATCCTTTTACATTATTTAGAAGGTGACAAAATATACTGTCGCCAATTGATGCTTGTTAATCTGAACCATTGACTTAAATATGGAATTGTTAAGTGTAAAAAAGAACATTTTACTTGGTACATTAATGGCAACCTTTTCCTTCCGACGACACCTTATATTCCTTGTTAGAGTTCTGAAAAAAAATATTTTTATTAGATAGAAGACAATTTTCAATATCAAATTCTAAGAAGTACACAAATGATCTCACATAGTTATTTGGTTTTACTTCATATTTATTAGAAAAAATTTAACTTTTTAGTATGATTTTTGTGCTATTATATAAGACTAGCTGTACCCTGCAAAACATTTGCATAGAGTTATATCCTCTTAGGTTTGATCAGTAGGTGAGGTTATTTTTTGGTTTCGGGCAGATCCGATTTTTTTTTCATGGTTGTATTTTAAACTGGAATACTGTTATATTAATTCTTTACTTTCGATTTAAGGCAGCGCCAAAATCGCTATTATATTATATTGTTAGTAGAATGCAGGGTTGTTAACAATACTCTTAAATTGTATCGTCAATACCGATACCAATACTTCATGAAAATAGTATTGCCAATACCAATACAAATACTCAAGTAAAAATGTATTGCCAAAATCGATACCAATACAATACCGATACTTTTGAGAATAACAAACTATTTTTATTTAAAATATAATGAGTGCAAGTTTTTTCAAGTTAAAAAAAAAGCGAAAACAATAAAATACAATGTCAAAGCACAAATTTAATGCTAATCACTTTAGTACTTGACGGATGACCAAGTGGTGTAGCTACTCGACAGTCAACTTCAGAGTCATGGGTTCGATCATTGGTGAGAACAATGGGCGTTGTGCTAACCACACAATCCCTTCATATACCGATGTTATAGAAACAGATGAATTCCCGATGGCCCGTCAGGGCTAAGGGAACTTTTCTTTACTATTTCACCACTTGGCAGCACGTAAGAAAACCATCATTTCAAAACGATCATTCCTTAGCCTAGAACGTAATGGCATAAAAACATGCCCACCCAATGAAAACAGGCGCTTAACTCAGCACTAGCCGATCAACGCAGCAATATAGTTTCTTAATGCTTGGTAGGTTGGGTAGGGTGATAATGACATCATTTCTGATGAGTTATCTTCAATATATCTGTCTACTTCAGCAGAACTGTTACTATTAAGCCTGTTCTGCCGTCGTGCAGTAAAACTGCACTGCTGACTGTATTGGAGCTGCACCACCCTGCCAAGTAAGTTGAGTGGAAACTGCACTCAGTGCACTGCAAGCACGCTTTAACGTTTGTTTAACTTCAACCTTGTGATCCACGTTGTCTTGTTGGGGAGGTGGGTGGTGTTAATAGTGGTATGGTTGATGGTTATCATTACAAGCAGTGATTGAATTTATGAAAATTACTTTTAAAACAATGCATTAAAATCGCTATTGTTTTTCTGCAATTAGCTAATAGTGGCAACAGAAAAGTATTGGTATCGAGTATCGAAAATTTTTCGTTTAAAATGTATCGGCGATACACAAATCAATACTTGATACAAAAAGGATCGGCAATACAGCAACCAATACTGAAAAAGTATCGCCGATACTGTATTGGCCAATACCGATACTTCGATACTAACAACACTGGTAGAATGTGGAGGAATCAAGAAAGCTTATTAACATCTAGCGCAGTATAGCTGCCTAATGAAAAAAAAAGCTTTATTGTATAAAAAAAACAAAATCACTATTCAACGTTAATCTCTATAAAAATTACTACTGATCTCAATCACCTTGTAAAATAAACAGTGCTGTTTAACTCTATAAATGTTTTTCTTTTTCACAACAGCAGTTGAGATTTACAGGTCAAAGTTTCTATGATCTAAGCATTTTTAGTATGTTGTCAGTGTTAAAAAAAAAAAAAAACAATTTCAAAGCAGATTCACTTTTTTCTTAAAATCTATTTTACATTTTCTCAAACTCAGCAGGATCATCAGGCTAGGGGACCATAGAAAAATTGATATAAAATTTGGACTCACTTTGAACGAAACATCAGGACATATATGAGCAGTTTATACGTGTACATTTGGACTCACTTTGAACGAAACATCAGGAAATATATATGAGCAGTATGTACGTGTACATTTGGACTCACTTTGAACGAAGTATCAGGAAATATATGAGCAGTATGTACGTGTACATTTGGACTCACTTTGAACGAAACATCAGGAAATATATATGAGCAGTATGTACGTGTACATTTGGACTCACTTTGAACGAAACATCAGGAAATATATGAGCAGTATGTACGTGTACATTTGGACTCACTTTGAACGAAACATCAGGAAATATATATGAGCAGTATGTACGTGTACATTTGGACTCACTTTAAATGAAACATCAGGAAATATATGAGCAGTATGTACGTGTACATTTGGACTCACTTTGAACGAAACATCAGGAAATATATGAGCAGTATGTACGTGTACATTTGGACTCACTTTGAACGAAACATCAGGAAATATATATGAGCGGCTTATACGTGTACATTTGGACTCACTTTGAACGAAACATCAGGAAATATATGAGCAGTATGTACATGTACATTTGGACTCACTTTGAACGAAACATCAGGAAATATATGAGCAGTATGTACGTGTACATTTGGGCTCACTTTGAACGAAACATCAGGAAATATATGAGCAGTATGTAGGTGTGTATTACTTACTTGAATCTAGGGTGACCCTGGTTGATGGCTTCATCTGGAAAAAACAACGACCTGGAAACTCCGTCAACAGGATCTGGTTTAGCTTCTGGCCAGGTGAAGTGGCCACACCCAAGCCTGTAGAAAAACAAGAGGTCATGTAAAAATTAATTATATATTAAATTTTATCAATATTTATAGCCAACAAAAAAAAAACAACTGCAGTTTGATTCATTTTGTTTTCAGCTGTGTGTTCATGACATGTTAGACCTAAACATAATTCCTTCCCTATTGAAAACATGTTGAACCCAAGAGAGAGAGGTTACTACAGCACAAATGTATATAAATGTTTTAATAAATTACATATAGATAAAAAAAAACTATGGATTCATGCTAACCCAATGCTCTATTAACCTTTACTGAGAAAGACGGTCATAAATAAGGTCAAATTAATCTTATCATCATTACAATTTCAATAAATAAAAAAAAAATGGAAAAAAAAAAATCAAGGCATCTAGGGCAACTGTGACAGAGAAATGTACCACATGACATGATCCTGTGTATAAGTGCCTTAGTCAATTTATGTGCATGTTTGTGTCTGTGTGAATTCACTAATGTTTAAGATTGTGTTGTAAGTCATAAAATAAAATTTAAAAAAAAAACATACAAAAAAAAAAAACAGCATATCTAGTAGTTTTATAAAAAAAATGTCATCACTTAAAGAATACAATCATCTTTTTCCCAGCCAGCATTGCTGTTGACATTCAAAATGTGTCATAACAATAGCTAGTGTCCAAAGCAATGCACAAATATGAAAATACCATAAAAACGAGTTTAAACAAAAATTAGCTTCTGTAATGAATTAATGAATGAATAAATGTAAGTATGAAAGTTAATTAGTGGCAAAAGACTAAATGTATTGGATGAATAATTAGGTTTGATAGTCAGCAGTTAACATATTAAAAAAGGAATTCATTCAGTTTAACAAATGATTGCATTGTTAGCTGTTTTGTTTTTTTTTGTGCTCATCAAAGATAGCTTCAAAAAAATATTGTGATAATTTGTATTTAGCCATGGACTATTAATTTTGCATTCACCCACGTACACAGGCCTGTGGATAGATGTAAACTAGGGAAACAGCTTTAATACTTTCTACTTCCACTATAATCAGCACGTAAAAAAAAAACTTAGCAGTTGATGTCGAACCGTTTTTACTTGAGAAATAAAAACCAAACTGGTCTTCAATACAACTTTACACTACATTGTGGGTAATTCACTGCTATTTTGGTCTGCTGTAACAGGCTTTTTTTTTTTACTAGTGCTGCCATTAAATGAAGTCATTAATACATTTAAAAAAAAAAAAAAAAAAGCAATGGAAGATAAAATTATGTGGACTTTTACCTAGGGAATGCTGTCAAAGATAATGGTGCCTCATTATCATTCAGTTCTTCCTGAATTTCTTGTCGCCTTAAATAGAAATACAATGTGGTTAAAATAATAATACACAGATGCAGATGTGTGAGTTAATTTGTACCTATTGAACCCTTTTTTTTAAAGGCCCTTTAATGTATGATGAGTTAAGCTGCATTCTAAGAACCAAATCCTGGGAACTTAAAAAACTTAATTCTGAAAATTACTTGTTTAATACTAAAAGCTTCAAAATGAAAAGGGGTCACTGAATGAAAGTAACAACCTTCTGTAGGGTTAAAAAAAAACATTTTTAATTTCACACACAGCAAAACTAACTGACCTAAGTGACATGTTCGCTTCTACTATGTTGAAATGAGCAATCATTCCTCCGTACGGTCTGCCTGGTGTCCCCTCCACCATGTACTCTGCATACTCAGGGTGCCATGATGTCGCCGCAGATGAGCTATCGAAGATTTTTTAAAAATAGTTTAAAAAAAAAAAAAAGTCTATCATAACACTAACAGACATCAGTTTTATTTCTGTCAGAGTAAGCTTAAAAAAAATAAATACATAGACGCACTCAGATTTCTGTTGTACTTTCTTGGTCAGCGCTTTAAGTACATCTTGTGCCCGGAGAGACACGTAAACCTTTTTATTGGCATGGTCAAATCTCACCAGCTGGTATTCTACCTGGAGAATTTTTTTTTTTTTGAAAATAATACTCTTATTAAATTGATGGAAACATTCAATATGTGTTCTTAATTAAACATTTTGAAAGTAAAAAAAGTTTCTCCTACAGAGCCTATAAAGATCATCTGTTTCTGTACTATGGGATATGTGACAGCTAGAATGTTCAGGCATCTTTACTTTCCCTAAAAATAGGTAGGCACCCTATATTTGAAACTGCGTTGCCAAAGGGTTATCAATTGGATTTGAGGTAAATCTCAGCACTCTAGAAACCCTCCAGTTGGCAGTCAAGTGCTCTATCGCAATGACATTCTACTCCTATATGGGCATTTGCGACGTCATAAATTCCCATCCCTTTTTTTCGACTAGACCCACTTGAGATGCCAGTAAATTTGGACAAGGAAAGACTCATCCAGCGACCGTGCATTGTCCTGCTGTGAGTCAAACCACAAACTTATCAATTCCATCTGGTAAAAATGTTTATGAAATTATTCATGTTTTCTTACACAGGTTTTTTTTTTTTTTAAATGAGACCAACCAGCTCTATGACCATTTGACTGGCATGGCAAAGGTCTGAATTTGAAATCGCACAACAAATAGTCCTATCTCATGGGAGACAATGCTGTCAAGGAAGAGGCGGAGACAAAAACAATTTCAACCAACAGTTAATTAGCCTTGTATCTTCACACATTTATTTACTTTGTACTTTCCATATTACGTATATACATTTTGTTTTTAAAAAAAAACAACTGAAATCAAGCAAAGTGGTAATTTAAATAGCCAGTATTTTCCATCCATGATGTCTTCCTTTGTGCTAACTCAGAAAAGGTTTAAAAACATATCTACCCAATAACATCAAAACAAGTTGGCTAAGAAAACCAAAGCAGTTTTAATAATGTAACAGTGAGTGGTGAAAATAGTTGACAAATGATGGATAAACAAAAAAAAAAAAAAAACACCCAGCATGCATCACAATACCTCATCTCCCCAGTACAAAACATCTTTCCTTCTGGACATCAGCTTTCGATACTGGGCCAAAAACTGCTGGATTCCATGCCTTCTGACATGATCAGCAACTTTTTTGGTCTCCTCCCAAGAGAGAGCTGTTCCTTCAGTCAACAATCCCATTGAGGCACAAGAATAATTTTGATTCTAACTTGTCAACCTTTTTTCTTGATGGAACTTTTATAGCTGTTATCTAATTGGCCGGAAGAATTAACAGATTAAAACTTATTATTAAACTGAGTTACAAGGATAGACAGACTGTAGATTGATATGTATATATCAAAGGTACCTGATTATTGTAAAATAATAGTAACAACAGAAGATATTTTACCTAAAGAAAAAAAACAGTACAGATTTAGCTTAAGTATTTAATTTACCCCCCCAATCCCCAACCTAATATAAAAAATAGAACAAGGTTTCATAAAAACAATGAATGTGTTGTAAAAAACATGTACAGTCCACATACCACAGAACTGTTTTGACAAATTTGTCTCACTGCTAATTAAGATCACTTCTACTAATGACCTTAATATAACTATCACATAACTCAAACACACTGTTCATAGCCAGGTCAGTGAAAATCACTGCAAATACCATGTGCAATGATTTCAAATTTAAAGTGGCTCACCAGATTTGATCGAAGATTTACACTTTGTATTTTAAAATCTAAACATATCTTGAATGTCAGCAAGTATTGAAATAAGACATCTCAATTATTTGGTTGTCAGAATTGAATTTTTTCATTAAAAAAAAAAGTGTATCCATTAATTTTTTTTGGTCAGAAATTATAATGATTAACACTAAAATTTAATGAAATTTCTCCATACAGGGATGAGTTGTCTTTGTCACTGAAAACATAACCATGGTTCATGCATTAATAAAATGTTCAACTGGAAAAAAAACAACAGGCCAGATCACATTAATAAATGGAAACATGATTTGACAGTCAGCTCTGTTCACAAACTGTTTTGAACAAATGTTGTCTTTGGCTATAACCAATGTTTAAAATTGCTAATCAAAGGTAAGTTATGGAATATTCTGCACAATAGCTTATGAACATATGAGCATACACTAATTTCAATCCTTCGGTTCAAGAACTGAGGTTAGACAGAAATGATAAAAAAATTATTAACACAGTAGCACATCACACATTGAACCCAGTCTGTTACAGAGATACATTTGCTCTACTGGATATTCATTTTGTGAAATATTATTTTCCATAGATGCCTATAGAAATTACGTAATCTGTTCTGGGTTGCCATAAAAATTGAGACATTTACATAAAATATAAAGTCATAATGCTGTAAATAATGGGGACAAAAACTAGTAAACCATTCAGCAGAACATAAAATAATGAACTCATTGGGTGTTAATCAGGTAAGATCAAATTGGGATTCAAAGATCATACACACTGTGAACATACATAACACTAAGAACAAGTGTCATTTATTTTATCCAGACTTAGTTTCAAGGTAAAATTATTCATTTTCAGTCCTATTCCAGTTGTAGCGGGGATGATGCAGAAAGACCATCACAAATCTGTTCCGTTAGTGGTTCAGGATTTAATTTCCATTAAAACTATAAAATCCATTGCTATAGGTTGATGGATGTGATAAAAAGTTTCAGTTACTGGTACAGTGTGGATTAAGTACTGAAATTTTAAAATGACTTTACTGCAAAATCAAGAAAACAAAGACATGATAATATTACTGCGATAACTAAAAACAGAAAATCCAAATATCTTCAGAATATCACAACTGTAGATGTAAATGTATGAAGCAGACAAGGTATTTGATTACAATGATATTTATGCTAAAAAAAATAAAATTAGCATGTTATATTATTTACACCTTTATCCTGTGGAATGATGTTTTGGCCACCACAATGAAATTAATGAGAATGACTAACCAAACACAAGGACAAAATTCATTAAAGAAAATTCTTTTGAAAAAATGAACAGACTGGATATATGTGCACACAGCATGCACCTTGTCGTATTGGTGTACAACCTGGACTCTGGACATATATTTCAAGACAGAGAAAGGCATCCAGAGGTTAAGACTAAGGTCCTGAGGAGCAATGAAACATAAACCCCACAGCATTATGTAGAAAAAGATCAATGACCAGGTGGGTTCACACCTTTTCGTTGCATAACAGAGGGACAAATATAAATGGTTTGTTCATGTGAGACATGTTAAACCATGTAAGTTGTTTTAAACCATTATGCAAGATAGCGAATACCTATACCACAGCACGCAGGGTCGGTAAAATCTTACCTTAGAAGACATAATTTTGAAAAGGAAAAAATATAAAATCAAGGGGTAGGGTGCAGCAGTAAATTTGTTGCATAATCATGATAAGGGTAGCATTGGCTAAGGCAGGCGAAACTGGCTACAGACAAATATACATCATAGTACTATATGCCATATCAAAGTATCATACTAATTCATATTCATCATAGCTACTTACACATTGATAAACTAATAATTAACAATATACTTATTTTATCCAGAATGTGTCCCTATTTACAGTCACACACAAAAAAGTTCACACAAATCACCAACATTCAACATGAAAAAAAATCGACTCAAATTAAAACGTTAACATTTAGATATTATTTAAACAAATAGTATTTTTTACTAAACTATATAAACAATGATTTTAAAGAAACTGATGAGTCGCTAAAACTTTGAAAGAAAAATATTATAAACTGAAAAAAAAGACAACTCATCTTACACGAATCTTAGTAAATAATTCTTATGATTTTACCGATTATGTGATCGATTGACAGTTAAAAATATATATCTTTTATTTTATTTTACATAGAAAATATATCAACCGTAACTACTCCAAAAAGCAAAGACTCTTGTGATAATAACTTTTTATTATTGCATACCGGCTAAATATTAATCCAAAAATATTTTAAATTCCTGAGCATTTGTCTGTGAGATATTCTTTTCCATTCAACTCAATACAACTGCGTTTGTTGACATTCGGTGCGCATGTCTGTTAGCCAGAAGTTTTTATTATAGGAAGTATAAAGTAAGCCAACGTTTGAAAAGAAATAAGCCAAAAAATCAGCATAACCAATAAAAGTGTGTTCTTAGTTTTTTTCATAAAACTGTATTATTATTATAAGTATTGGTATTGTTATAAGTAATTATATTATAATAACTAAATGTATTATTATAAGCAGTATTAGAAGTTTGCATGTTAATAAAAAAAATACCTTGTATTAGTCGAAATATCATCCAGATCTGTCTTCTGTTAAGAATAGCTCCAAAATACAGAGGCGGACAAATGTTGGCTGGAGCCCCGAGCGCAGAAGAAATAATTGGGCTCTGAAAATAAATGGAGACTACAAAAAAAAGTATAAAATGGACTTTGCACATATGAATTTGGGATATGATGCGGAGGATGGGGGGGGGGCGGTGGTGGTCTAAATAATTTGGGCCCACAGGCGCTAAAATACCTTAAATATTTTAACTTTTTTTTTTAAGCTGTTTTAAGCCAAGTGGGACGGGTGGCCGAGTGGTGTAGATACTCGACTGTCGACCTGAGAGTCCTGGGTTCGATCCTCGGTGAGAACCATGTGGAATTTTTCCAGGTGAAATGTGTTTCAAAGTCGTCCCACAAGTCTACCCAGCTTTAAATGGGTACCTGACTCTAAGTTGGGGAAGTAAAGGCGGCTGGGCGTTGTGCTAACCACACAACCCCTTCATGTGCCGAGGTTATAGAAACAGATGAATTCTACACTTCATCTGCCCCGATGGCCCGTTAGGGTTAAGGGAACTTTACTTTACCTATAAGCCAGTCTCCATGCATAAAATGCTATTAAAACAAAAGTCTGTTTTTTTTTGAGGCAACCGATATTAAAAGTACTCCGATATCGCCTTAAATAGCTACTTCCGTGTTAAAGACTTCTTTGTACGGGTAATGGGCGGATCTTTAGGTTCAACTCCCAGCGTGTCTATGTCTTCCGTGGTGTTTACATGGCCAATGCACTATCGGCCACGGTGGCGATGTGTGCACTGTAAACAACCTCCCCATTAGTGGTTTAAAGGATCTAAGAGTTAAACATTTCCTCCTTACAAATATTTAATAAAAAAAAAATTACAGCAACATATCTATCTTTAAATGCTGCTCCATTCCAAAAAAAAAATAATTAAAAATATTACAGTGGTAACGATGCCGCCCCTTGATGGTAGCAAAGTGAGTGCAGCTTGGAGAAGATCCCCCCCCCTCGCCTCATCACCCTCGCCCTCCCCCAGTTACGCCACTGATTCATTAACCAGATAATGAACGTAACCTTTACACGATACATTTAGCGAATTCGTTATTTTTCTAGGTCATGTGCAAAAAAAGTAGCGCAAACTAAAAAAAAAATAAAACGTTTGCTACTTTATGTTTAGGTTTTGCGCTACGTCTTTCCAAAAATAGCTGGCCGGGCCAGCGCGTGATAACCAATATCGCTGCTGGTCACCGCCAGCATTTCACGAGATTCTATTTTAAACGGCGATATTTCAAAGCATTGCCATTTCAATATGTGTGTGTGGGGGTGGGGGTGGGGGGTGGGGAGGGTATGCACAGACCACTGTGCTAGCTATACAATCCACCAGTCTGGTTGCGGCTATTAGAAACTGGCGAACTCGGTGTCATTTTGTCTATGTTTACTTTCCTAACAAAAATATTTCAAAATCATGACATTATGAAAATGAGCATTTTTTTTAGTCCGTACTTCTTTTCAAGCCTTAACGCCAAAAGTTTAAAAAAGAGATGGTCTAAGAATATTATTAAAAAAAAAAGTGTGGTGGGGGGGGGGGAATATATCTCATATAGTTTATTCCTAAATAAAAATTTTACATTTAAAAAAACGCACATCACCGTTATTCACATATTTGAAAAATGTTGCCAAAATATTAGTACAGTACAATTCGTTAAATGCATGTATTCAAAAAAAAAAAAACAACTACTAAGCCAAACATTTTACTTAGGAGAAAAAAAAGGCCAACAGGCAATACACATTTTGATTTTTTTTTCAGTACCGGTGCAAAACTAGTCTATCCTTATTTTTTATTCTAGGCTTACAAGTCACGGTGACTTGGCAATTTAAATTTCGATGGTCCGGATATAACAAAAATTGTTAGTAAACATACACATTACACGGGGATTTTAAACATAAATTTAAATTATATCACAATATGAAAACATAAAATTAAATTAAATAAGTAATAAAAGTTTCCTTTTTTTTTCAACCATTGTGTCTATTGTTTCTAATGTTAAAGGAAGAAAAAAAAAGATAGAAGGCCTAAAAGAGAGGGTGTGATACGTCATTTTTCCCGGATACGATATACATGAGGCATTGTGTAGATAGCACGATGCCATGTCACCTTTTCTTCTCCAACTAATGTCAGGGTTTTTTTTTTTTTTGTTTTTTTTTTCTACACATTTTACCATTACTTGTATTAAACATCATGAGATACAACTTATTTACATGTGATTAATTTTGGTCTAATCTTTTAATTTTTTTTTATTTCTTGGGGGGCGGGGTGGGGGGCAATGCCCCCGATGCCCCCCCCCCCTTGTTGCGCCACTGAAGTGCGGTACATTTCACAACCACCCAAT